>JAKSZT010053783.1:1132050-1155314 GCA_026826555.1 Tolypeutes matacus
ATATAATATAATATAATATAATATAATATAATATAATATAATATAATCATACTAAATAAATATAAATGATCTGGTACCTGCCCTCCAGGAGCTGTCAATCTGCTGCAAAGCTGAGTAGTAAGCAGTTTGGGACATATAGACGTATTTTTTGAAGATATTGATCTTTGGGATGTCCTAAATTATTGCATCATATTTTCTTCTTAATCTTTGCTAATGACTTCATGTATGTAATTTCTTTATATTTTCTGAGTTTCCTTCTGCTGCCTGTGATCATGACAGCATTCTTGATGCTTTATGATCAGTGATAAACCTTGGAATTTCCTATGAAACATGTTAGGAATTCATACTGATTTCTTCTCCCTGTGGTGTTTGTTTGTTATTTCTTTGTTTCCTACAGATAGAAATATCCAGGTAAGAGAACAGTATTTTATAAAGAGCAGAATATGCATATTTAAGAGAGAATATTGGAAATGAAAAGGCTTTTAGGGCCTTGATGAGTATCCTTTAGTTTATAATAAAATTATTTACAAATGTTACCATTAAATTTGCATGCCATGTAGTGAGTTTCACACATTACCATGGAAAGGCACAAAAAGGTACTCTATTTGCCTGACAGAATTAACTCCATGTCTGGCTTGTTTTCAGAGGGTGATTGTGTCCTGACAAGGCATTTTTAATTGCTTAGGCTGCTCTAGCAAATACCGTGAAATGGGCTGACTTAAACAATGGCAATTTGTTAGCTTACAATTTTGAGGCCGGGAAAATGTCCAAATCAAGGCAACATCATCAAGGCTTGGCTCCTCTGTCACATGGCAAGGCACATGGGGCATCTGCTGATCTCTCCTTTCTCTTCTGGGTTCTGTTGCTTTCAGCTTCTTGCTTCTGTGTCTTTCTCTTTCTCATTCTCTGTATTTATTCCATTTATAAAGGACTCTATTTTGGGGATTATGACCCATCCTAAAGGAGGTAGGTCATACCTTAACTGAGGTAGCCTCATCAAAAGGTCCTACTTACAATGGGTTCACATACAGGAATGGATTAACTTTAAGAACATGTTTCTCTGGAGTACATACAGCTTCAAACCACTACAAGGAGTGACTCTTATTATTATTATTGTCAATGCTGTGTAAAACTATGGTTATATCTACAAAATTCTATGAAGAAATCCAACCACAAGATCATTGAGAAAAATTTATACTTTTCAAATAAAAATTTTTTTATTTGTGGGATGCAGGCAACATCTATACATCTCATAATCCTGCTGTCTTATTGATGGCATGATTGCTTCTCAAAATAAAAATTCAGAGCAGTTTATGGCTCACTAATTTGTGCTTATATAAGAGCTACTAATGGTGGCTGAATTAAAAAACAGAACTTACTAACATGAGTCACTGAGATTTTCATGAACTTTAACTTATTTCTTTTTTTTCCCTTTTTTTCCTTTTTTCTATGTGGGTTGCATCAATGTCTTTTTTGGTATGTCACTTCGCCACATGTTATTTATTTTTAAACTTTATTAGCCGCCCCTCCCCGCACTTGTTGTCTGTGTTCATTCACTGGGTGATCTTCTGTGTCTGTTTCTTGCCTTCTCTTCTCACTTTTCTCCTCCAGGCTTTACTGGGATTCGATCCTAGGGACCTCTGATGTGAGAGAGAGGTACCCTGTCACTTGAGCCACCTTAGTTCCTGGTTTCTGGGGTGTCTCACCTTGACTCTCCCTGCGTCTCTCTTTCGTTGCATCATCATCTTGCTGCGTGGCTCGCCGCCGTGCGGGTCTGGCTTGCCTGCATGACTTTTTTTCTTTTACCAGTAGGCCTCAGGGATCAAACCCAGGTCCTCCCATATGGTAAACGGAAGCCCAACCACTTGAGCCACATCTGCCTCCCTAAACTTTTATTTTTAGAGAAGTTTTAGATTTACTTTTATAGGAAAACAACACCAAAAGTATAGAGGATTCCCATATAACTCCCCTACCCCTGCACACACACATATAGTTACCCCTATTATTGACCTCTTAGGTTAGTGTGGTACATTTGTTACAGCTGATGAACCAATATTGAAGCATTGCTACTAACCAAAGTCTATAGTTTACTGGTTTATACTTTATACCGTACAGTGTAAATATTGCCTCACAAGTCTTGACAAATACATAATGTCATGCATCCATCATTGCAGTTATTATACAGAAGAATCTCACTGCCCCACATATGCCCTGTTCCATCCTCCCTTATGAACCCCACAACCACAATCTTTATATCAATATCACAAGTTCTTCTGCCAAACACAATATAACACCCACAGTAACAACTAATCTACTTTGATTGGCAGCCACATATCACCCCTCCTCGATTGTTCATTCCCTAGTCCCGAGGGACCTAGGACAACATCTGACCCTACAGCCCCAGGCTGAGAGGGCAGATGGAAGGAATATCCTGTCCATAGCTTCAAATACTCCCTGTTGATTGGGATGGGACCTGTCCATCCTTATTGTTTTGTTGGTTGTCCAGGGCAAACCTGAAGAACTGGAGAGTAGGAGTTGTCCACGACACTGCTGGGATTCAGAGCTCAACTGGCATTTGAACAGTCCAAAGATTTAAGTCTCTGTGAAATACACTTCACAAGTACATTGAAAATTATAGATTCAAATAAAAGGAGTAGAAGAAGAATGATTAGGGGAATTATAAATGGGTATAACTATGTTATATTGGAGAAATAGATTACCACATATTCCCAGATAGGGCCTGCTGAGGGGGTGTTGAGTTCATGGTGCTGTGTGGTGCCTTGCCTCTGTTGTCCAGATGTCCAGATAGGAAGGAAGTAAAGATTGGTGAGCCAATGCTTAATCTGTGCAGAATTTATAATTTGGTTGATTCTAATGGTTTGGGAATGGACAGAGGTGACAGGGGTACAGCAATGTGAGTGTAATTAATAGCGCTGGAGTGTGAGTGTGAATGTGGTTAAAAGGGGTAGTTTTGGCCCATCCATGAGGCTAGAAGGAAAGCGAGAGGATAAAATGGGTGGTTGTATAGCTCAGTGAATTCTGGGGTGACTGAGGACTGTAGTGAAGAATACAAACAGAAGAATGTTCTTTTAGGATCTATAACAAAGGAATATCACCAGTATAGGGTGTTGATGCTGAGGTGATATATGGAGGAAAATGCACCTGAAACATATTTCTATGAGATATGAATGTGTTCATGCTGTTATAGTATATTTTCTCAATAGGTAGAGGCCCACAGAACAGCGAACAAAATATTCGCAGGTAAAGTCCTACTACATTTTCAAATGAAATGGCAAAAAATCTCTGGAATATATAAGCTGTGCCTAAGAAAAGAAAAGAGGCCTATATGCCAAGTCCTCAGTCTTACTGCTTGTGCATATGAACCTTATTCCTGTAAAAATGATACTTTACCTAATTCTAATTAATGCCTAAGAGTTACCTCCTGAAAACCTCCTTGTTACTCAAATGTGACTTTTCTCTAAGCCAAACTCTTCAAATAAACACTACCTTCCCCCCTGATGAGGGCCATGAGTCCAGGGATGAGCCTTCCTGACACCGAGGGATTCTTACCATTCGTTAATCAATGATACATTTGGTAAAAGACCTTGACCAGAAGGAGGAAATAGTAAATAAAAATGAATTTTTATGGCTAAGAGATTTCAAAGTGAGTCAGGAGGTCATTCCGGAGGTTATGCTCTTGCAGGTCTCAGATTTCACTAACTGCAGCAGTAAACAAATCTTCAAATAGGAGTGCTCTCAAGGACTCTTGGGATCTGGACAACAGAGGCATGAACTTTTATTTTCATCAACTAGAGTAATTAAGTATTCCACTTATAGCTAGAAGGGTTTCTTCCTTAACACAGTTGTTAAAGAATACCCGTTTCACTTAGTTGTGAGAATCTTAAAGAAGCAAAGCAGAATCCATCATTTAAAATATTACCTCACGTCTTGTACTAAGTGGAACAAGAGAGCACATTTAGGGTGATGAGAGAGTTAGTCTATTGTTAATTGTCTGACATAATATGTAGGGGTTGACTTGGGCAGTGTAGAGAAGTATGATGTTATAATATAGATTTGAAGTTGCATATAACTAATGTAAAATATACATGTAGCATATAATTGGTCATTATGTTTTTAAAATATTACCTCATAGAAAACTGTCAATTTAAATGGTTAAGAATGTGGAAAGAATTTCCACAAAGTGTATAGTTCTGGGTGATGGTTGTGTAAAACTGAAATGGAAGTCAAAGTTATAGTGAAATAAGTGACATGGACTGTAGCCACACTCAACTTTAAATAGGACAACATTCTGTATCCACTGGTGGAATTGCCACACAACCAGCAGCATCACCAGAATTTATTCAAAAGGAAATTGGTGAGAAAGTGGAGACAGAGTATCACAAAGTCCCAGTCCACTAGATAAAAAGCAAACCACAGCTCATGCTCTGCTGGTGAAATGATAGCAGTGTTGTTTTTCTATGTAACAGCACGCTTGTACCAATACAAGTCATTGCTTTTTTTTGTATTAGACTATATTTCTTTATATTAGAAAAGCATAAAGAAGGATTTTGTTTAGATTCTGATAAAATATGAAATTTGAGATTGATAGAGGTTACAGAAGATAAACGAGTCCAATATTCTTGGACTTGTGAAACTGAAAGAACTTCACCTTAAGAAATAAAGACAATTGGGCAATTTGAAAGAACAAATGTCTTCAGTTTGATAAATAGGGTGCATTTGGCATTCAAAATCTATTCAAAACTAATGATAAAAATATACTACTTAGAAAATAGTAAGAATTTATTTTCTTCACAAATGGTATGTACAAGAACGTTAAGTGGAGGAAGCCTAAACAGCCATTATGATGTAACTGGCTCTGTTTATTTGTTACCATCCAAGAGAGAAAGAAAGGAACCTTAATACAATAGTAGAAATTCCTCATGGTGCCTGTGATAATTTTACTGCTGAGGAAAGAATGTCTATGGTTTTTTTTTTTCCTTTGTTGATCCTTTATTGAACACTGTAAACCAAGCACAGTTGAACTTGCTAAATTGGGCTTTATGAACATCAAATAAGATAGTCCACAAAGATGGGATTAGTCCCATTTTATTGATGAGGAAAACTTAGCCTGAGAGCTGATAAGTAGAATCAAGATTTGAACTTACGTAAAGTTTTTGTTTTTCTTCCTGTAACAAGCTGCCTTAAAGACCTCAAAAGAGGCCCTTGAGTCGGCAGCCTTCAAAATCTGAGGCCATTCCCCAGTAAGAAGATTCACAAAATATTAATGAATTATTTCAAATGAATGAAACTTCATCTGGTCTCAACTGGCACCTGACCCCTCCCATTATGGGAGTCCAGAGAAACTGTGATTTTTTCCAAGGTCAAATGGTAATTATGTGATGGAGCTGGGAGGTCTCACTATGTAGTGCTTAAAGCACTAGGACTGAGGTGAGAGGACAGGGTTTCCAGCCCACTTCTTAGTAAGCATGTGAGCTGGAGAAGTCCTGTAACCTCTCTGGACTTGAGGTTCCTCTTGACAATGGACTCTTTCCACTTCCCTCTGGGACTCTGTTGTGCCTTGGGTTTAATCTATGGGTTTTTGATAAGCCTAGAAGCGTCTTGAAAATCAGAAATAATAAATGAATATTTTGGTAAATTAAAGACACAGGATTACATGGTTTGAGCGTCCCAGATATATTTGGATACTAAGAATCTTGAGAAACTTGCTGTATGTTTTTTTTTTTTTTTAATGGATATGACCTGCAAGGCCAAAAAAAAAAAAAAAAAAAGTGGATCCTGTTAATTTTCTCCAAATCTTCAAAATGATGGTGATATAAATGTCAGCTTTCATTTTCTTTCAATTTTATAATATACATAGGACTGAAAAAAAAAATTGTCAGGAAAAAGAAAACTGGCCACTTATATTCCATATTTCAGTACTAGCTTTGATTTCTTCAGCTGAAAAATATTGCACATAAATGATTTAGGAGTTATACACTTTCAGCTTTCAGAATATGTTGTAGGTCTCCTTTGTAACACTCATTTTATTTAAGAAATTAATTCGTTTTTTGTATTATTTGCCCAATCTCTGTCTTCTCTGCTACACTAGAAATTCCACAAGAGCAGAGAATATATTCCCTCTTGTTGACCCTTGAAATTTTAGCACCTAGTATGGTTATTGACACTGGGTGGAGGCTCCATAAATATTAAAAGAGCCAACAAATGAGTAAATCAATGAATAAACGACCAAATCGACCCAGACTACAAAGGGTAACTTAGAAGTATCAGTGAGAGTCAATTATCAATTAATGAAGTAATCTTTGAGACTGAAACTAATTAGGGATATTTTATGAACTTTAAAACTTTATGTAAAGATCTACAGTCTGTAAAGTGAAGGTAATCTCTTCCTTTATTTCTTCATTGAAATATTATAAGAATGGCTTAGAAAAAATGTTCACATGAGGTTTTTTTTTTGTTTTGTACCTTATACCTCTGTAAAATGAGAATTTTTATAGGTACTAAACATTTTAACTTCTACTTATAATATGCTCTTATTCCCTGACCCTCAGGATTTTATAATGGCTTATTCTCTCCCTGCCCCTTCCCACAAGATAGTGTTAGCATGCATACATTCTTGCCTTGGTTTTGTTCTATTAGGGAATTCATATTTACGGTTCATATTTTCAGGTCCTAACTGAATTAGCCTGGCATGCAGTTAATTGCAGAGCACAGGGAATCTTCCGGCCCCCGATTACATATCAAAATGGGTCCCCATTCTTGCAGTCAGTAATGACATTAATGTTATAAGAGAAAATGTTTAGAAATTGTGTTTCAGATTTTATATGTATTCTACGGTCTTCCTCCTTCCCTCACTCCTTCTCTCTTTCCCTCTCTTTCTTTTGGTCTCTCCTGAATGAAATTCTTAGTCTGTTTATAAACAAAGCACACCTTGGCTTAAATAAACCTATAGACTCTGAAGTGTTCAAGCCAGGGTTCATTTACTGGTTTAATTCATTCCCAGAGAGGTAGGCAGTTCAGGCTGGTGAGGAAACATGGATGAATAGGCAACAGAGGCCCTAGATGAGGTCACTGGGGAGATTGTGTTTACTTTTTTTGGTAGAGGGAGAACATTGACTTCCATGCCAGGGCATAAAGAAAAACCCAGGACTTGTGTTTTTTTTTTTTAATTTTTTCAAAATTCTGTGAATTGTATGAATTACTCAATATTCTTTTAGCAAGATTTTGATAGTATGAGTTTATGTGTCTTCTTAAATATATTCATGGGAATTTGTAGAGAAATTTAAATAAATTATTAGTTTAGTGGTCTGATAAATTATTAACACCTTTTCACTATCAAATCAGCCATCTTCTTTGAGTTATTGTGATTTGCTCTCCTGATGAGCTCATATCCTTTTTTTCTGATATAGTAATTACCACAGGTTGGGGGAATGGAAATGGATATTGCTGAAAATTAGCGATGCTTCTTCCTTGTAATAACTTAAAAGCAGTCATTGGTGGATCCTTACACTGCTGTGTGCTATGTGTCTGGATGTGTGTGTACATGAGTTTTTGGAAATTTGGTTCTAGATCCAGTAATAACACATTTTCTGAAATATTTTAAGCTGTGTTCATTTTGTGAATTTTCAGTTGATTTCCCATGGTTTCAGTAATTTCTGAGAAAGAAATTACTTTCTCAGGAAACTAACAGTAAAATGCATCAGGTTCACATGAGTAAATTCTTTTGTTGCATGTCAACCAAAAATGAATTTCCAAGTAATGATGAGGGATGACAACTGTAATATTTCTAACCAAATTTAATTTTGAACTTTTCAGTCAGTGTCTTATATTTTCAGTGGTTGCTAAATTCTATAGGTTTAAGCAAACTGTGAAGAGCGTAATTAGCTTATTTTGCTGTTGTGTAACTTTTGAAATCACAGTTTGAATCTGCTAGGATATGTTATGGTGGCACTGACAGAAAAGCCCACGACTCAAATACATAGTAGGGATGTTAGAGAGCCAAAGACTTCTCATGCCAAATCCCACGTTTGGGAGGCCTGCATGCTATCTCTTAGATTGCTTTGGCAATGCAATTTTGGAATCAAGTGAAAAAGCCCCTCTGGGCCCCTCCCAAGAACTAATCTAATCATTAGATATAATAGACACTTTCTGTTATGGAGCAGAGGTGGCCACCTTAAGTCTGTCATAAAAGAAGGGCCTACTACATTATTTTCACAAGTTCAATATCTAGTTTTTCACATGGAATGTGTTGTTGGAGTCATGATTCTTAAGTATATACAGATTGTATTATTATTTTAGATTTAAAAAAATATTAGCATTTTAATTGTGATAAAATATACATAATGTAAAAATAATTTTAACCATTTTAAGTGGATAATTAATAGTAAGTACTTTGATAATACTATATAACTTTCACCTCTATCTTTTTTCAGAATATTTTTATCATCCCCCAAAAAACTCATACTCACTTAGTAATAACTCCCCATTCCCTCTTCCCCCCCACCCCTGGTAACCACTATTTTGCTTTTAGTCACTATGAATTTGCTTATTCTAAGTATTTAATATAAGAGAAATCACACAATGTTTGTTCTTTTCTGTCTGGCTTATCTCATGCAACATGATATCCTTAAGGTTCATCCATGTTGTAGCATATACCAGCACTTCATTTCTTTTTATGTTGAATAATATTCCATTTTATAGATATACCACATTTTGTTTATCCATTCAGCTGTGGGTGGATACTTGGGTTGCTTCCACCTTTTGACTATTGTGAATCATGCTGTGATGAGCATTGGTTTACAAATATTTGCCCTAGTCCTTGCTTTCAATTCTTTGGGGTATATACTGAGTAGTAGAATTACCAGATCATATGGAAAACATATACTATGTTTAGCTTTCTGAGGAACTGTCAAATTGTTTTCTACATGGCTGCACCATTTTGCATTCTCTCCAACAATGTATGAAACTTCCTATTTCTGCGTTCTCACCAAAACTTATTTTCAGTTTTTTTAATAGCCATCCTACTAGATGTGAGCTGGTATCTCATTGTAGTTTTAGTTTACATTTCCTTAATGGCTAATGATGTTGAGCATCTTTTCATATATTCATTGGACATTTGTTTATCTTCTTTGGAGAAATGTATATTGAAATCATAGGTCCATATCTTAATTGGGTTGCTTGTCTTTCTGTTGGTGAGTTGCATGAATTCTTTATATATTCTGGATTTTCTACCATTTACTTTCTTAACAATGTTCTTTGATGCACAAAAGTTTTTAATTTTGATAAAGTCTAGTGTATCTATTTTTTTCTTTTGTTTCTTGTGCCTTTGGTATAAAAATCTAAATATCTATTACCTATTACAAGGTTCTGAAGATATTCCCTATGTTCACTTGTAAGAATTTTATAGTATTAGCTCTTATATGTAGATCATGGATCCATTTTGAATTATTTTTTGTATATGGCAAGAGGTAGGGATCCACATTCATTCTTTTGCATGTGGATTTCCAGTTGTTCCAGCACCATTTGTTGAAAAGACTATTTTTTCCCAATTGAATGGACTTGGCACCCTTGTAGAAAATCAACTGGCCATAGATGTGTGGGTTTATGTCTGGCCTCTCAATTTCATTCTTTTGGTCTGTATGTCTACCCTTATGGCATCACCTCACTGTTTTAATTAATGTCGTTTGGTAGTAAGTTTTGAAGTCAGGAACTGTAAATCCTCCAACTTTGTTCCACTTTTTCAAGATTGTTTTGGCTACTTATGGCCCCTGACAATTCCATATGAATTTGAGAATCAACTTTTCCATTGTTATAAAATATTTTAGGATTTTGAGTAAAACTCATTATAACCTGGTGGAAGGAAAAGGGTGTTTAGGATAACATAGATATGAGTTTGGCTCCAGGTTCTCACATTGACTAGCAACATGAACCTGGACACAATATTTAACTTCTTTGAGCCTCGTTTTCTTCACCTATAAAATAGAGATAACAATTCTTCTCTAAGAGGTAAAAATAACAATTAAATATGATAATATAGGTAAAATTAGGGCCTGCCTCTACTAAGTGCTCATTAAGTTACTACTAAGGTTGATATTCTATCAGTGTACACAAGTATACACACTCTGGTCTTCCAGACCCCTTCCCTGGGACCACATGGACATCCCTGGATCCAATAGCAGGAGGGTGATGATCCAGGGCTATGTCTGGGGTCAATTGGATTGATCAGGGCCCCCAATTGTACAAGATTTAAAATATGTTAATATTGCCCTTGATCACTCCTATGTGCAGAGAGAGAATTATGGCTGGAAAATGCATTTAAAGTACCTAGTATAATGAATAATGGCTAGTTATCATGGATAATATAATTTTTTATTGTTTCCTATAATAAGGTAAATAATGGCCCCACAAGACATCCCTGTCCTAATACCTGAAACCTATGAATATGCTACCTTATATGGCAAATGGGACTTTGCAGATATGATCAAGTTAAGGATCTTGAGATGGGAAGATTATCCTGGTGTGGGCCCTAAATGTAATCACAAGGGTTCTTATAAGAGGGAGACAAGTAAGGCAAAGGTAGAAGGCAATGTGACAACAAAAACAGAGATTGGAGTGAGAGGACACAAGGAATGCTGGCAGCCCCTAGAAGCTGAAAGAGGAAAGGAGTGGATTCCCCTCCCCCCATCCCCCAGCATCTTCAGACAGAACCAGCCTAGTCGATTCCTTGACTTTAGCATCTTAAGACTCATTTTGGACTTTGGACCTCCAGAACTATAAGAGAATAAATTTGTGTTGTCTTAAGGCATCAAGTGTGTGGTGATCTGTCATGAAGTCAACAGGAAATGAATACACTTTGCATTCATAACCCTATCTCTAGCTTCGTTGAACTCTTTTTCATTCCCTGAAACTTTTATATGCATGCTCTTGTGCCTTTTCATATATGGCCTTCCTTCTCATTCTTCCTCTGAGCTAACAATATGCATTATTCTTGGTTCATCCAATAACTATCCCCCTAGAAATAGTTTTATTGAAGGAAAAAACTGGGAGCAAACTCTGCTGCTTTTCTTACATCTATTGCCAAATTTCTCTCTATGCTTTATTTTTGCCACACTGATTTTAAAAATTCTATTGACAACTGTGATCTGGGATGACTCTTTTCGCACATCCAGATGGTGTGCAAAATATTCCCCTTCCAAAAGCCCACACCAGTTTTCAACATGCTCATGGGCAGAATCTCTAAGTCCTTAGAGAATCATCCAGAATGAAGGACACATCTGCCCTTCAGGTGGGTGAAATTAATTAATACTGGGGTTAATGATTAAGGTTAATCACAACCACTTGAATTTTAACAGTGAGGTTTTGTAGCTAGCTTGCATCATTCACTCCTTTTGGGAATGTGTTTTGAATTGCTGGAACATAAAAGACGTAAGAAATCTCCCTTCTTGTAGAACCGTCAACAAGAAGCTTTAGATTGCATAAATGTTATACCAAAATATAGGAGATTCCCATATACTCCACCCCCTCTACCTCCCACACTTTCCCACATTAACATCTTTCATTATTGTGGTATATTTGTTACAATTGATGAACACATATTGAAGCACTGCTACTAACCATGGACTATAGTTTACATTATACTTTACACTTTGCCCCACACAATTTTATAGGTTTTGACAAAATATATAATGTTCTATATCCGTCACTGTAATGTCATGCAAGGCAATTCCAATGTCAAAAAGTACCCCCATGTCACACATATTCTTCTCTCTCCCTCCTCTGAGAACCACTGGTGGCCACTGCATTTATATCAATGATACAAGTTCTTCCATTGCTAGAATAATAATATGTTGGTAATAGAATAATAATAGAGTAATAATAAGTCTGCTTTAGGCCATTGTTCATTCCCCAATCTTGAGGATTTGGGGATGGTGATGCCTACTTTGTTTCTGATTGAGAAGGAGCTTAGATCCCATGGGGCAGATGGATGGAACTGTCTTTTGAAGAGACTTTTAGAGACTCCGACTTTTGAAGACAGGTTTGAATGCCTTTTTTTGTTGTTGTTCCTACTGCAAAGCTGTTTAAAACCTGAAGTGATCATTTGTTAGGTGGTTATCAGACCCTGGAGATGAATTGCTGGAGATTTTTGTGTTTTTGTTCTCAATACACAACCAAAAGAATCATTTTGATTTTAAAAAGAAATGTCTCTAGTCTATCAAGGAAAATTAGTGCTTTACCAAATAACAGTACAGATGAAAGGCAAAATGCTTTACCAGTGAAATGTAGATCTCAGTGGGTAAGGGGAAGGGCAGTTCTAATACAGGGGCTTTTACAGGACTTGGGGGTTGCCCTGAGTGCCTTTGTGACGATGGATATAGGCCATTTTACATTAGCGTATACCATGCAGAACTGTGTGGGAAAGAGTGTGGTCTACGATGTGAACTGTGGTCTATGCTTAGTGGGCAAAGCCCCAGAGTGTGTATATCCATTGCAGGTGATATGCCACACTAAGGAAAGATGTTTATGTGAGATGTTATGGGAGGTATGGGAGGTGGAGTTCATGGGAATCCCTGTAATTTTTGTGTAACATTTATGTAATCTAAGCATCTTTTAAAATATATATGAAAAAAAAAAAACATTTATGTAAGCAAATGCACATATATGCATATATATCTATATATCATTTTACAAATATTGGTTTGTTTGTGAAAAATTTTATTTTTACCCACAATCAAAAAAAGAAAGAAAAACAAAAACAAAAAAAAGCACATTGGAAAACAAGATGCTGTGTGCAGACCAGGACACAGCTATTTGTTTTGCCTGATCTGGAGATGATCCCTCCCTCCCTCCCTCCCTCCCTCCCTCCCTCCCTACCTACCTACCTACCTCCCTCCTCTCTCTCTCTCTCTCTTTCTTCGTTTCTTCCTTTCTTCCTTTCTTTCCTTTCTTTCTTTTACAAAAACAGAAGCATGTTTTATTTCAATCCTGTTAAGGGAGAGGGATGGAAAATATAAAATGAGGGGAGGAGTCTCTTTATACACACACATTATTCCAACTACAAGGAATAATACCCATTTCCAACAACCCCTCCGAAGCCAACTGAGAGAAAATAGATGGGGCTCAGCAGGAAGGCGGTTTCCAAAAATCAGGGTTTCTCTAGTTAGACTCTCCAGATCACAGACTATGGGCTGAAGGGAGTCAAGATGTCTTTCCAGGTCTTGCTGTTCTCTTCTTTCTCCAGGACCTCTTCGGGTTTGAGGTTACAGAGAGACGGCCTCCTTCTCTTCTTTGTTTTGAAGTCTGGGGAATAAGTGCTTATCGTACGCTTCCCATGTCTAGGTTACTTAATCACTACTTTCTGGCTATAAAGAGACAGTAGCCAACTAACAAGACCGGCTCCCTTTGTGAAAGTCAGCTTGAAAGAGCCCTTGTATTGGCAAAACTGTCTCTGCAAAGGTGTCTCTGAGCCTGCCCTTTCACACCCTTCCCAAGTTTGTTCAGAGATATCTTCAATTGTGTGATAGGGACAGAAAAGACTTGGTCCCTCTCAAGAGTTGGATTAGTGAGAGAGAGAGAGAGAGCCCGCGCGCAGGTGATGACAGTGGGGAGGCTTGGGATAAAGCAAGGGAGTTTACGCTAGGTTATATTTCCAAGCCTGTGGATTAGAGCAGAGCTATCTAAAGCTCCAGTGGAGGAAGGGAATATTCTCTGATACAATATGAACAAACAGAAAATATTTTAGTGGCAACTCTGTAATTCCAACAGCCCCAAAGGGAATGTGTCAAAAGAAAAGACTGAGTTTGCAAGCAGAGCTTAGCCCTCCATTTTAAATCTAAATAAAATGGACTCATTCAGTTAATACTGCTTCAAATACAATCATGAAGGCAGGCTGGAGCTGCTGAAATTCACACTAAAGCAAAGAATGGGATCAAGTAGCCCATCACTTTAATTCCCCTTAAAAGTCATTCAGAAAATATCTTTGAGGTCTTGGACTGAAGATGAGTTCCATCCTCTCCCTTACATACAATATCCTTCCAGGACAGCCTGATGAATTAAGATGTCTGCTTTAAGTTTAATAGAAGGAGAATGAAAAAGAGAAAAGCACTGAGATTTGGGAAAAGCTAGCAGCTAAAGCTAAAAATAAGGTTAAGTTCCTTGTGGCATCTAGAACCTTAGGAGAATGGAAAAGGGAAGGAAAATAGGGGGTGGATTCCTGCCGTCCTTTACATCTTTCCCCTGCCTTCTGCTGCTCCCAACAGTCCAATGCAGCTACTGGCCTGCCGGAGGGGACGTAATGCCCAGACCAACTTTTTGTTGAGCTTATGCAGCTAACAGACTTGTAAACAATGCCAAATGACAAACTTTTACTGAATATTACAGCTTGTGTCCACTAAACACATCTCTCTCTGAGATTAAAACAAAACAAAACAAAACAAAACAAAAAAACACAAAGTAAACAAAACACTAAGAGAATGAAGGACTTTGCCCCTCTTCTCCAGTGCAGTTCAGCATTGAGGTGGTCTATTCCCAGTCAGCGATAAAACCTGAGCTGTTTTCCTCACAGGTTCACCTCTCTCCCCCAACTTGGGGGAGTAATGGGGGAGGACAGGGGAGGATAACTGAGGGGGCAGGGAGATACCCCAGGGGTCAGTGACCTGGCCCTCTTACAGGTTCTTCACTAGTTGTGCAAGTCAGCGTTTCATGGTGGTGTCATCTTTTAACACCTGAGCGAAGGTCATGTCCTTCAGCTGGTCAGGGACACACTGCCTGAGTGCTTCACGTGCCCTGGAATCATCTTAGAGTCGAAGGTAACATCTTATTACATGCTTCAGCAGATGGGCGGAATGTTCTTTGGACAGCTGCAGGACCATCTTACCCAAGATCATGGCAACATGGGAGAAATGCTCATATGTCTGACATATAAGCCAAACCAGTGTCATCTAAAAGGATCTTCTAGAGGATGAATGTGGCAACATAGAAAGTTCACTTCCAGATTCCATAATGTGCAGACACAAAGGGATGACTTCTGTTGTCAATAAAAAGTTAATTACTTCTTGTTCATTGTTTTCCCCGGGGCCCCAATAGCTCCAAGGCTGGTGAACCGAAGGTATTCAAAGGGACGGGTTTTGCTAACAGTGTGCAAAAAAGGGTACAAAAAAAGAGGGATGTGTGCTGCAAGAAATGCTGACCTGGTTTCTGGGCGTGAAGCCCCACACTGCATTGCATACTCTGTTAGACTGCTGTGCTGTCAAGGTGGGTAGGTTGATAGATGGATAAGTATTTACCATTTCCTGTAAAAGTGCTGCAATAGTACCAAATGAATGCCACAACATGGGTGCAAGATCAGGAATAGATTCTCGCTTCTTCCTTAGCTCTAGCAAAGCATTTTCCCTTGTCTCAGAACTGGACAGCTCTGGTCCACTGATAGACGTTTTCTCTATCCACTTGAGCCAGTGCAGTAGGCACAGGCGCAGCCGTAGCCAGGCTGTGCATGTTGGAAACCGATGTCACTCTCCTCCCCACCACGGGACGCGACTAACCCGCGGCCCGGCTTCAGCGTCTCTGCCGCGGAAGATGATGAGCCATCGCAGCTGCCTTCTGCCTCTGGCTCGCTCCGCCCTGGAGATGATTTCTTGTGTTTGGCACTTTTCAGGAGAACCAGAATGCTTGACATGGAAACACTTTATTTGGTGATAACTATGACTTGTCCACAGATACCATTTTGTTCTCTCATTATCTACCAGTAAAATCATTAAGATTTTGCAAGAATTGCAGTTCTTCAAAGTGTACAGTAAGGATTTCAAAGGCGAAAAGTAGTTTCTTTTTCTGAGGAATTCTAAGGAGTAACAAAGTTTATAGGCTTATGCAGTATTTTTTGATTTACATCCTTACCTAAAAGGACACATGACAAGTAACAAAGGGGAGAAATATATATAATGACTACTATGTGGAAAGCTCTGTGCTAGGTGCTTCACTTACGTTACCTCAGTTCTTAAAACCATCTTATCTACTAAATTGTCCCCATTTAACAGTTGAAGAAACCAGCTCAAAGAAGTTTAGTAACTTGTCCAGAAAGGATAGGATTTGAACATAGTCTGTACTATTCCAGAGCCCATAATGCATTTTACATGACAACACAGTAACATATCACAGGAATAAGCATCCTTCGCATTTAGAGTCTCTGTAAACTGCCCTCCCCTTTTTAGTTATGGAATAGATACAAAATAGTGTTTTGAGGTCATCAAAGAGAGAAGTTAAAAATAGCATTGTAATCCTACGATAAGAACACAGTAAAAAGAACTAGAAATTAAGTGGTTAATTTTACCAAAGTAAAAAACCCTGAATTATTCAGTGTGCCTATACACATTGATCAAGTTAAATGGATAAGTGTCAATTTACCACAGTCTAAAGAAAAATAGATTTATACTCTCCCCAGTAAAGTATTAATTGTGTATGTTGCTTTCTTCATCGGGTAATTGTTTTTCTCTCAATCCTAGACTAATCTATAATAAGATTTTGCTATGTTTCCCTGAGTCACTAAATTATTCTGTTTTCCAAAGCTCTATTATAAAGATAATTTACAATGTCTCTCAGTAACCAACTGATAATAAAATGCTTCCTTATAGCCTCTAAAGATAATATCTAGAAAATAAATCCCACTTTTTATTAGTCTTACTTATAATTTGCTTCAACTTCACTGACAGTCTATTATATAATATTTCTGATATATATAATTACGTTAGAGTTTTACCATTTTCTCTTTGAGCTAAATAATTCAAATTATTTTAACTTGTAGTGAATGATAGTTCCCCCATCCCTTTCTTTCTCTCTCCATCTCTTATTATAAAATGTCCTATTTTTTAAATCTTCATTATACATCCAAATTTGAAATAATCTCAATAGACACTTCAGTAGTTAAATCATCTAACTGTAAATTTCATGTAATTTTTATGTGGAATTCCAGTAAAAAGCTCAATGCTTTAGCAGCAGGTAAAAAGATTTAAATGGTGTGCCTAAGTTGAAAAACAGGGGCTTTTTTGGGACTTGGGGGTTATCCTGAGTGGCATTGCGGGGACAGATGTAGACCATTTTACATCAGCATATACCATGCAGGACTGTATGGGAGAGAGTGTGGTCTACGATGTGAACTGTGGTCTATGCTTGGTGGCAAGGCCCCAGGATGTGTATATCCATTACGGGTGATGTGCCACATTGATTAAGGATGTTTGTATGGGATGTTGTGGGAGGTGTGGGAGGTGGGGAACATGGGAATCCCTGTAATTTCTGTGTAATATCTAGGTAATCTAAGCACCTTTAAAAAATATATATATATATATGTGTGTGTGTGTGTGTGTGTGTGTGTGTGTATATATATATATATATATATAAAATAACATTTATGTAAGCAAATGCACATATATACATATATATTTATATATCATTTTACAAATACTGGTATGTATTGCGAAATTTTTTATTTTTACCCACAATAAAAAAATAAAAATTAAATTAAATTAAAAATAAACAAACAAACAAATAAATAAATAAATAAATAAATGGTGTGCCTAAACATATTTTTCATGAGGCAGGGTTAACTGACTGAAACCTACTTTGGTTTTGATTCACAGATTTAAAGGGAAGATGTACATGTAAATTATCCCTGGGTTTTTCACTACTGCTGTTCTGAATTCCCACAGTAGCCTGAAGGCTTGCACTTAGGACCCACCAATTTTCTTGGCCCTTGTGTGTTTTCCTAGCTCTTGTTTTGATTTACTCAACAATGGCAGGATGTGTTGGGAACTGAAGTGGTGGTGAAAGAAAGGGAAGCAAATAATCTCTGTAATATTTAATTTCCTTTAAAACATATTTGCCACATGAAAGAATTTAAATTTTTTTTTCATAATTAATGTTTATTAACTCAAAAGCTTTTTTCTGGTTTCTGTAGAATAAAGCAGAGTTTCTTTAATCATGGGTTTTAATCCTTCCTACTCATCTCCCAAATAAATTTCAGAAGATGTTAAAAATATCAAGGAATATATGTATCTCTGAATAGAAGGAAACATTCCCTCTTTCAGAAATGGAATATAAAGGGTCTGAGTTGTCCACTACAATTTCATATTCTACATTATTCTATATCCATTTTCAACAAAAGTATTATATTTTATGATGCTGTGATATCTATCTTTGGATAAAATATGATTGTGGAACAGGTTTATTTTTAAAGTATGTAGCTGGTTAAGATTTGATTTATGCTGACTCCAGAATGTGAGTAGATATTTTTCATCTGATTATAGGAGTGAATATTCTGCTGGAAGTATCTGGATTACAGTTTTCATCTCCTAATGGATAATGGCTATTAATCAATTCTTTCAGCAGTGTATGGGTCTCAGGTATTGGGGGAAAATCTGCATGTATAGAGCTTTAGGACATGGAAATTGATTAGATCAATTGCTCTTATACTTTTGGCCTTAGTGGTGATGATTAGACTGATTATATAATCATTGGTCTGTAATTAAGGTCTAAGGGTACCAGGTATGAATTACCTGTATTGATTGGGGATTTTAAATAGTAAAAAGTGGGAAATATAAAGTATGAGAAGTTTTGACATCACTGGGGATATTGCTGAGCCTTCCATTTCACCACTATCACACACACAACCCACTTCTCCTGCACCATCATCACAGCCATAAACAAACACCTTACCCTCACCCTAAATTCAACATTCACTTTCAATTTACCCAGGTAGTGCTATAGAAGAACTTTTAATAAGCAGACAGTAGTTCTAGCCATAAAGAAACTTTCAATTTAGTGAGAGGACAGATATGTACTCAACCAGTTATATTAGAAAGCAGAGTGTGGTCAGTATGTTAAAATACAACTATCAAGAACAATGATGCTTAGAGGAGTGAGAAAGTTATCTGATTGGAGGAATTCATGGAGAAGATTTCATGGAGAAGTTGCCATAGACTTGGTCTTGAAAGAGAGTCGGCTATTTATTTATTCAGTAAAGCAGCATGTACTGGGTACCTAGAATGCAGGGATCATGGGATAGATAACATTGGGAACAAAGATCAGAGGTGAAAAAATATATAGAAAGGCCGTTTGTAAAATGTTGAGTTTTGCAGTGTTCTTAAAGTAATGAATTGTGGGAGAAAAGGGATGGTTGAAGATTAGAAACAATCAAGAACAATCAGGGGCATTTCATGGAATATGTTTATTTTTATGCTAACTAAGGATTTGGGATTATTTTTGCAGTCAGTGGGGACCACTGAAGGTTTTGGGTTGGAGAGTAAAATGAATTCAGCTATGATTTAGTGACAGATAGATTGGAGGGTGGGAACAATTATACCAATTAGGAAAATTTAACAACAGTTCAGGCAAGCAATGAGGGAGGTCTGGGCCAGGGCAGTAGCCATAGAAACAAAGGGTCACATTAGAAGAATTTTGCAAGGTGTGTGTTGAGGAGAGGAAAGAGTCACAGGAGATAGAGAAAAGAGGCCAAGAGAATTCAAAACCTACTGTCCTGACAGGTAAGGAACACAGGAAGAGGATTGGGCTCGGGAGGGAAGATGGTGCATTTGGGTAGATACAGGCTGAGGTGTCTGTGGTATAAAGGAACCATTTAGGAAGTGGGATAGGAGCATATTTGGGGTCCTATGCTTAGATGTGGATGTTGAGACCATGACAAGGCATGATATTGTCAGGGATGGAATATTGAGCAGAATTCCACAGATTTTTCCACCTCACTCACATATGAAGAAGAGCAGGAGAGACCACACTTTTTACCACAGGTTATGTTACCACAGCCATTGTCCAAAGGGCAAAATTTCTTTGGTGTCATGTGTTTTATTTTTCAAATAAGAGTAAATTTGCATTTGACTTAATGATGTAATCATATTCAGATTTCTTCTTGGCTTATTGATTAATGGTCTTGCTGTTTTCAGATTCATTTATTTAATCCGTACAATCTTTACCGAGTGCTCGGCACACACCAGCTGCTATTCCAGGAATTAAGGATATGCCTCTGACTGAAATAGTCAAAGTCCTTGCTCTCATGGAGCTTACAGTCTAGTGAGCAGGGACAGGCAACAGGCAAGCAAATAAATCACAAGTTCACTCATAAAGTAAAACATAGTGATGCATAGATGTAATGAGAGTGTGGAGTGTGGTCAAAGAAGCTTTGAAGAGATAACTTCGGAAAGTATCCCTGAATAACAAGGTGGATCTATAGCTCTGCTAAAATCTAGGAGACAAGCCACCTAGAAAGGAAAAAACCACAAGTGTAAAAGTCTTGAGGTGCAAGGAACCTTATCTGGGGAACAGAAAGAAAACTAGGAAAGCAGGGTCAGGATGAAGTTGAAGAAGTGAGCAGTGGCCTAGCAGACCAGGCCAAGAAGTGAATTTTATTTTAAATACCAAAGCAAATCATTGAGGGCTCTATTAAGCAAGGTGATTAAAGGATCCAGTTTAGGTTTTCAAACCATTACTCTGGCTGCTTGGAAACTGGGTTGCATGGAGCCAGAAAAAACTGGGATGGATTGGATGTAGGAGTTGAGGGAAAATGATGACTCAAAGATGAGCTCCTAAATTTTATTATTGAATTCGTGACTTTTGTATATAATTGGACTGACTTACAAGAAATTAATCATGTACTTTAGAACTAGCATCTCTGTATTTTCTTCTCTGGCTCAGCGTAGGAACCTAATTCACGAGTATATGTGGATACTTAGGAAGGAAAACTTTAAAGATATTATGAGCTTTCTAAGGGGAATCCCTGAAAAGAGAAAGCCAGAATCACATTGTGATGTGATGGTGCCACGTTGTCAGGTTGTCCTTGTCCAAAATTTTCATGAGTTCATATTCTTGCTGCATCTGATTCAGTTGTCTGCTTGGGTAAATGTGGACTTAAAGAGGGTCTGACCCTTTGGTTAGTTTTGTTTGTTTTCTTGTATTTATTTGTTTTTTTGTGTGTGTGTTCCAAAGGAAATATTCATTAAGGGCATTTCCAGTAAAGAAATTTAAATATTGATCTTTGTTTTGTGACCAAGGCTGTAATTTGTGTCACATGTTAATAACCTGACTCTCAAACTCTTCACATTCTTCATTCAACTCTCAAACTTCTATTTCATGTTACAATTTTGTTATATTCTATAAAAGCCATCATAATTTTTACCTTGCAATATAGTAGTTGAATGAGAGTGTTCAGCCTCTGGGAAAAAAATCTGCTAAATAAACAATCCCATGTGAGCCATAATTTATTATACAATAAATCAATTCATGTGATTTGTTTTTTGTTTGTATTATGTTTTTGTTATTCCCATGGAAATAAACTAATTTATAGCTGAATTAGAAAATTCTAACTATTAACACTATTTTTTGTTTGAGGAAGAAAGCATTTGGAAATCGAATAAGCTTACTAAGTATCTTCCCATTATAATTCAATTTGTATCTAAAATAATGAATATTAAAAATATTGTATTGAAATTTTTTCATTTTTACTGTCATTGAACATGCTGAAAAAAATCAGGAAAAAAACTCTTTGAAGCATCTCTTTGTGAATGTAAACACTGTAAGGATAAGACTGTCTGCCTTTATAGTGTTGAATTTTCAGGATCTAGCATAGTTCTTGACGTGGTAAAAACACAATATTTTTTAATGAATAAATAAAATCTTTGGTTGCTGGAGTAGTCAGGGACAGAAAGTCTTGATGTATACTATTGCTTCTAAAGGTTTGCTTAACATAGATTTCATTCCAATATTTTTTTTCTATTTAACATTATACTAATAAAATGCTTATATCTTGTTGAAAATTTCTTTGTCAGTTGTATCTTCAAGCACTTTGCCAATTAACATACATTCACTGACTACATTCTATGTGTAGCCAATCAGTAAAATAGTTACATCATTTATATATGTGTTTTTGCCCCAATATTAGGTAAAAATATAATTTATCTTCATTTTCTTGATGACTCAATGATGCTTTGCCCAGTAAAAAACACACGTTCTCATCTCAATTTTCTCATTGTGAATCAAAACGGATTAACCTAATCTGCTCTTCAGGACTCCAACAAACCATCCATTGTCTCAGGAGTTCCACCTTCTACAGTGATTCTGAAACTAACATTGATGATGCTTTCAAGCATTTTTTTTCTCTGCTTGCTTGCTTGTGCTTTTGAACATTGCTTCTAGGCAAGATTTATTTCTCTCTTTGTTTTTTTTTTTAATTTCAAATTCTGTTCAAAATTGACTTAAAATTATATATTCAATGTAGTGCTTGCATGAAACACTTGAGGATTTTCCCACTCAATGACCAACAAATCAGGAACATTTGCATCTCCACAGTGATTAAAGTTAAAATTAAATTAAAATTAAATGAGCATCCGAATACACTTTACAAATTTGTGGCCAACTGCAGTTCTTTCTTCGAGTTCTCTAGTTGTAATTGGAGACAGTGCTATGATGTTTGACCCATCAAATTCTCTGTGATGCACCCCATGCGTCAAGGTTGTTCCGAATTTCCTTTGGTATCCTTTGTATTTTCATGTATACAGTCTTTTACTCCAAACCTGTTTGTAACCAACTAACCACATGTCCAATTGAAAACATAATAATTAAATAAATACATTGTTGAAACAATAAGTAGAGAGTATCAGTTCTCTAAAATCAGAATTTCTTGGCTTGATGCTATTTTCAGACTAACACCAAGGGGAAATGGTTTCATAGTTTCATGTTTGTAAACAGAACTTGTGTTCAAGTACATTTGTGGCAGGAAGTTGAACCAATTTATGAGAGCCAATGAGTATGCATGTGGTGTGTGTGTATGCGTGCATGTGTGTTCAGTAAAAAATGAAATAATACTGGTTTGTAAGAAAACATACTCTTCTATTTTTTTTCTGAAAATGAGCCACTAGTCCTATATATGATCACAGCAGTGCATCAGCTCACTTTGATTTTGATTGTATTAGTAGTGACAACTTGGGCCCCCAACAACTCTAAAGTACCACATTTTCCAAACACTCACTGCAGGTGAATATTTTGTACTTCGTAGGCTTAAAAGAAAAATTGGTTGACCTGGAAAAGTAGGATTCTGACTGCTCCTAAAGGCATGTTAGCCAAATCCAATGCAATGGAAATCCAAGCTTACTGACTATGTTCACCTGGTGGATGTAGATGTGTTTTGCTCACTGCACAGTATGAAAAGCCGAGAGAGAGAGAGAGAGAGAGAGAGAGAGAGAGAGAGAGAGAGAGAG
>JAKSZT010053783.1:1155324-1269128 GCA_026826555.1 Tolypeutes matacus
GAGAGAGAGAGAGAGAGAGAGAGAGAGAGAGAGAGAGAGAGAGAGAGAGAGAAGAGCCAGAACCTTGGGGAACCCCTTCATTTAGGCAGAGGAAAGGAAAGGACTCAGAGGACAGAAAGAAGTCTAAAAGGTGAGGGCAAAGGCAGGAGCATCCAGTGTAATGCAGCAAGCAGGAAGAAAGGTTTAAAAGTGGAGAAATGAAGAAAGATAAGAAATAGGCTTTTGGAGTTGAAGCCTAGGAAATTGGTGAGGCAGGGGAAGAAATTAGGAAGGATTGAAGGTAGTCATCACTAATGACATTTGAGTATTTACTATGTGCCAGGCAGCATTCTAAATGTTTTCACTAATTTAATCCTCATAGCACACCTATGAGATCAGTATTGCTGTTTTCTCCATATTTTAAATGAATATGCTGAACCTGAGGCGTGGGAAACTTAAATAACTTGCTCAAGGTCACACAACAGGTGTTGGTGTCAGAATTTAAGCTCTAGAGGTTAAGCTCCGCAGGCTGTGCTTTTTAACCACCACATCATACTGTCTCTGTGCTAGAGAGAAAGGGGGATTTGGTGGAGCATTAGTGCCCCATGGCCAGTCTATAGGAGGCCTGAGATTACAGGCGTGTTGAGGAATCAGCATCAGAAGGAGGAGGAAAGAGGTGAGGATGTCAGACACCCGGTATTTTGTAATAGAGAGGAGGGAGGATATGGCAAATGAATGGTTAACACTTGGTAGAGAAAGAGAGGTCCAGAGAAATAGGAGAGGAGTCGAATTGAAATGAGCACGGCAGGGTATAGTAGGGAGTCAACCAAGGGGGAGTAGAGGAATTGCCAAATTATCAATGTGGAGCCAGCATAGGCAAAGGAACATGACTTTGTAGTGGAGTCTGTGGGCTTTTTAGCCACATCCAGAATCCAGAGCACAGGCCAAGAAGAAAGATGTTGGAGTGTATTGAGGAACTGTGACAGTTTAGAGAGAGAGCTAGGATGCTCTCAGGAGCTTCATTGATATCTCTGTCCATAAGAAAAAGAGGTAAGTATATCAGAAACTTGCAGCCGTAATTGGTTTGTGCTTCTTTAAAAAAAAAAAAAAAAAAAAAAAAAAGCGAAAAAAAAAACCCAAAACTGGATTATGATTAAAGGAAGGCATTTTAAGATCTTATCTAAGAGATGATAAAATTCTTGAGTATAGAACTTCCCCATATCTTCATTTCCTATTTTACTACTGCTACATTTCTTCTGTCTTAAGAATTTAGTAAACCCTGTGGCTTTAATGTTATTCAGATTATTGTAGAGTACCTTTGGAGAAGTAGGGATAGCTGGATCCATCTGGAGAAACTTTTTTATGACACCTTCTGAGTTAAGTTGGTTTTGAAAAATGAAGTTGTCCAAAGCAATGATGAGTTTTCAATCTCTTCTATCTCAACTTTAAATACCTAAACTGGAATCTTTGACAAAAGCCACAGCTGGAAGGCAGCAGCCATTAAATCAGCCCCCAGCATATAAGGGAGAGATGTTTGTTCTTACTATTTATACAGAAAATATGCACTATTCGCTGTTAATATATGCTTCTTGATGATGGATTTGAAAGGATACAGCAACAGGACACATTAAAGGCAGTTTACTCTTCTTTTAGGGGGTAGAGCAAGAACAATGTGTAGATTTACAGAATAGTTAACAACTATGCTTGATGTATTTAGTATTCCTGTACCTGTAGCAGAGGCCCAGAAAACTGAGTTGAAATTCGACTTCAGCCTTTCATTCAATATGCTAATGAGGGTATAAAATTTGTACTCTTCACATAAGTAAACATACCCTCAAATGTGTTTTTTCCCTCCCCACATTGACAGATGGAAAGCACACACAAAATTATAGCGAATCCTTATTCTGAGCAGCTTTGCACAGCACTCTGCATCCACTTTTGTTGTTTGTCACATGTTATAGCACTGCCTGCACCCTGAGCCTGGGTCTCAGTGTAGCTACAGTGTGACATTTTCCTTGAACAGTGATAGGCAGGATTTAATTGACCTCATTATTCTTGGATTCTCAAAGGCTTCTGTGGATGTGCCATTTACTAACACTGTTCTCTTGGGCCCTAAAGCTGTGTCCAATTATTGTTGCATGTCATCAAGTGACTCAGTGACACCTGCAGCAGCCCTTCTTGCATTCCAATGACTCCATTCCTGAATTCACCGTGACTTCAGGACTCTAGGGGCTCATGGGGTTTTGTGTAGGAGGACAGAACTTCCTTTTTCCCTTTGAGTATCTTGTCTTAGTTTTGTCTCTTTTTAATTTTTATAAATAGACTCTTAAATGAAGGCTGATGCTATAAAATGATCAAATTGCTGGTCTATCTATTAAAAATCTCTAAATGATCATTACATGGAGACAAACATCATCCCAAATAATTGGTTTGAATGAAATCAGGGCTTCACTGATTGGAGGTTGGAAAATTCTCAGTTACAGGTTGCCTTTAGGTTGCCCTTACAGCTAAACCTTTGAGAAAGATTAAGATTCTGCCTAGTATGGGAGAGAGAGTGGCTGGAAGAAAATATGTTTCACTTTCTGAATGCTGTGTAACAAACACAAAACTCTGGGGCTTAAACAAGAACAATTTATTTTTTTCTTCTAATTTGTTGGGTCAGATATTTGGACCAGGAATGGCTAGGTGGTTTTTCTGCTCCATGTGGCATCAGCTTGGTGCTAGGTTTGGCAAGGCCAAGAGGACTTTACTCACGTGTGTGCCTCAGGTGGTCTCTCTTTCTTTCTCCATGTAGGTTCTCATATTCAGTAGTCTAGCCCAAGCTTCCTCACAGCACGGTGGCTGGCTTCCCAGATAGAGGAAGTGGAATATGTCGGATCTCTTAAGGCCTGGACTTTGAAGTCCCATCATTTCTGTTGCATTCTACTAGTCAAAATAAGTTACAAATCTATCTCATAGTCAAGGAGAAGGAAAACAGAATCTACTTCTTGGAGGAATAGCATATATGTACGAGGAGGAGAGGGAGGAATAGTTAGGGGTCTCTTTCTAGACTAGTTATCACAATCTTCCTTCTAGCCACAGCTATCTATGTCCCTCCCATGAAAATCTCATCATATGACAGCATCAGGCTTAGGTTCAGGTTCCAGGAGCTTATCATCTAAATCAAGTCCATCTGTAGAAGAAGCTCTTTTCTTGATCTGGAGACTTATAACTAATATGGTAAGTTTTCAGTACCCTCACCCCCAACATACAATGATGAGACAGGGATACAATAATTGTAATAGGTCTGGCAATTCAAAAAGAGAGAATTGGTAGGCACACAGTAATCACTGTTTCTTAGCAATTCTGAAGTCCAAATGTGCATATATTACCAATTCCCTCAAATCTGGGGCAAGGATATTTCTTAAATAGGGCTCAGTATTGCTCTATGGATGTGTGTTTTTTCCTATTCCATTATTCTCAATAGCTCTTGGCTCTGCTCTTTAAGTCATCCTTCTTTTTCCATAAGAAATGGTTCATGTTTGTGGTTGAATAGTTTTCTCACCCTTTTATATGCCTTAAAAATTTGGAGTTTCAGAGTCTTCTTTTCATTTTATGCTCTCTCTCTTCCATATAGTTCTAGATGGCACACCTCCTTTAAAACTTTGTGATTTTCTCATCTATTCAATTGTATTATCCAATAGGCAAAAATGTTCTCCCACAAATCTCTTCACAAAGATAGACACTTTTCTACTTTAGACTGAGAGTCAAGATGCTATAGAGCAACAGCTTTAAGATTCTTAGAAGCACTTTTCTCTACCTGAATGGGTCTTACAAGGGGTTTAAGAGATATCTCAGAGCTATGTTCTTAATTTGAGATTCATCCAGAGGCCTCATTTTACTAGCAGCATTCTGGATTTTATCTTTGCCCTGTGGCCATTTCTTATTCTGAGTACCTTTTGCCATCTGGAGACGCTGAAATGAGAAATACTTTCATTTTCCAAGCCAGAAAGTTATAGGTTAGACTTTGCAGCTTAAGATAACACTTATATTATTTTTCATGGGAAGAACTTTCTTAAGTGAGTCTTCTGCTCCATGTGGTATTGACTGGTTCACTCACTTGGATGCATTTGGTCAGTAGCTGATCTCAGGTGGAAGGTCCAAGAAAACTTCACTTACACATCTGGTGCTGAGCTCTTCCATGTGATGAGCTTGAGCTGAGCTTCCTTACAGCACAATAGATTTAGATTGCTGAGATTTTTTATATAGTGGCTGGTTTC
The DNA here is from genome assembly GCA_026826555.1 of Tolypeutes matacus. Classification (NCBI taxonomy): domain Eukaryota; kingdom Metazoa; phylum Chordata; class Mammalia; order Cingulata; family Chlamyphoridae; genus Tolypeutes; species Tolypeutes matacus. The sequence goes on from JAKSZT010053783.1 coordinate 1,159,563, forward strand.
TAAGAGCAGGTGTTTTAAAAGAACAAGACCTACCCAGTGTACCAGCACTTTTCAAGCCTTTGCTTGCAGCGTGTTTGCAAAGGTCCCAATGGCCAAAGCAAGTCATGTTGCTAAGCCACTGTCATCATGGGCCTGAGGAATACCAAGAGATGGCAAACATTGGGGGCTATCTATGAAACAGTCACCCACAGAGAATGATTTTATTGCCAGACAGACATGGATTTGTCACCTTCCTTTACCTTTTATTAGTACCTTTAGGCTTCTTGTTTGCTACCTGTAAAATGAAAATATGCTATACACATTACTAGATTTTTGTGAGAATTAAATTATTTATGTACACACATACCCCTACACACACACACACGCACGATGTACCCACAATGGTGCCTAGACCCACTGAGTGATCAATAAATTGTTACCATGTTTTAGTGGGATATTTGGCAGACTAACAGTTTGATAAGTGATTGAATTAACTGTGGTTTCACCATATCAAGGCCATATTAAGTCAGGGCTTTCATAAGTCAAAGTTATTTATGATAAAAACTTGGCAGAATAGATGGACATAGAAGATCCCTTCTTAGAAGAAAACATAAAAAGCTGTTGGCCTTGGTAGGTGGTGGAGTTTAAGTTCAAGATTCACAAGATTGGAGCCAAACAATGAGCAAGGATTCTATATGGTTCAAAAAGGCAGGTTCAGGAAACTCTTATGGATCCAAATCAGAAGCCTAGAGAATCAGATAGCAGGAATTGAGGGCATAAACAAGGAATTAGGAAATCAAGAGTCAGAATACAGGGAGCAGATGTGGCTCAAGCAGTTGAGTGCCTGCCTTCCACATGGGAAGTCCTGGGTTTGGTTCCTGGTGCCTCCTGAAGAAGACACACAAACAATGAGCAGACATCAAGAAAAAAACACAAAACAGCAGACAATGAGCAAAAACAACAAGCAAAAAAAAAAAAAAAAAAAAAAACAACAATAAGCAAAGACAAATAAGCAGGGAGTGGATGTGGCTCAAGCAGTTGAGTGCTTGCCTCCCACATGGGAGGTCCTGGGTTTGGTTCTTGTTGCCTCCTAAAGAAAAAAACAGACAACATGCAAAAATAATGAGCAGACAACAAGCACAAAGCAACAAGCAAAAAGAATGAGCAGATGAGGGAGCCATCTCGGGAGAGGGAGGGGATAAAAAATAAAAAATAAATTAAAAAAATAAAAAAGAGTCAGAATATAGGCAATAGGTTTAAGCAAATAGCTATGAGGCCAGGAGATAAGAGAGAAACTTGGTAGTTTGCAAAGCTGTTGGGCTCAGAGACTCTAAATTTACTGCAGCCCAAAGTAGAAATTGGTCTTAGTGTGTGACCAGATCTTGACCTACACAAGGAAAAAAAAGTCAATTGGTTAGAATAAGATTGGAATCTTTTTAAATTTTCATGGGATTCTAGTTGTCCTTTCAATTCTTACAATGATCTAATCTTTATCTCCTTGGGAATATAATGTTTTCCTAAGGAGGGGCCTCCTACGCAGAAACTATCAGACAATAAAGCTGTCTGTGGCATTTGTAATACCCAGATAGCTCAAAAAGTGATGCTCTCTCTCTTTCTCTTTTGTTCCAATTGTAGAATAGTCCATTCTCTGGTTTTGGAAATCTTCTTCCTTGAATGCATTCCCACTCAGAGGAAAGTGGAATGAACAGGGCTACCAAATGAGTCTTGGTTGCAGAAGTAAAGATTTTTCTGAATCTTTCTCAACATCTTATCTTTCCTCATGCTGATTATTGTTTCAATCATAAAGCTTAGGCTATCTTGTAAAGTCATGTTGTCTTTTCAGTTTTCATTGAAATACTTGGAATAGAATAAAATAGAATCATTTAAAGTCATGTTTAGAAACAGTAGGTTTCCTAGATTAAAAGGGAAAAAGTTAGAGTGGCATTCTAAAGAAATACTTAAAATGAAAAAAAAAAAAAAAAAAAAAAGGCGATGCTGACGCTAATGTATTTCTTGCTGTGGAGGCTAGTTTCTTTTCTTATCTTTAGACCCATTAAAAATTTCAAGTATTTTCATTTAAAGATTTTGACTTTGGTTGAGTCTTAGGCATGATAATATTTTTGAAGTATCTATTTTTAAAGATTTTCAGAGATCTCTTGGCAGTATGTCAACACACAAGCATTTCTACCCCGTAGTCAAATTCTCTTAGTCCTACCTTCACACACCTTTGTTGTAGAGATGGCACCTTTAGTAGCTCTATTCATCAGTAGCTGAAGATTTATAGCAGCTAAATATGTATGTTGAATTGTAATATTATTAAGGCTTTTCTTTCTCTTCTACCCAATTTCTTCTTGGGCCCTGGGCCTGAGGAGTTTGTAACTATTAACTATAGTAACCACTTTAAAAATAATGCTGTACTTCATGTTTTGATGATGGAACTCTACACTCTTTTGATTCTGCGTTATGTCCTATATCAGGAGTCAGAAACTCTTTCCTGTAAATGACCTGATAGTGAATATTTTTAGTTTTGAGGGCCAATCGGTTGCAATTGTTTAACTCTGCCATGTGGCACAAAAGGAGAAGGGTCTGGTATTGGTTTGGAGCTGTTTGTACCCTAGAAAACCATGTTCTTAAATTTAATCCATTCCTGTGGGTATGAACCTATTTTATTTTATTTTATTTATTTATTTATTTATTTTTAAAGATTTTATTTATTTATTCATTTATCCCCCCCTTGCCGCCTGTGCTTGCTGGGTCAGCCAACCACGCCGTGGGGGCGGGCCCGCCCCCACCAGGAGGCCCCAGGAACCGAACCCAGGGCCTCCCATATGGTAAACGGGAGCCCCACTGATTGAGTCACAGCCGCTTCCCATGAACCTATTTTAAGTAAGACCTTTTGATGAGGTTACTTCAGTTAAAATGTGACCCAGAGTAGGTCTTAATCTTCTTACTAGCATCCTTTATAAATGGGATGAATACAGAGAAAAAGCGAAAGCCATAGAAGCAAGAAGCTGAAAGCAATGAAACCCGGAGAGAAGGGAGAGACCAGCAGATGCTGTCATGTGTCTTGCATGTGTCTGAGGAGCCAAGGATTACAGGCAACCAGTCTTTGGGAATAAAGCATCATCGCCTTGATGATGTCTGATTGGACATTTTTCTCACCCTCAAAACTGTTAGCTAATAAATTGCCATTTTCAAAGCCAACCCATTTTATGGTATCTGCTTTGAGCAGCTTAGCAAACTAAAACAGGCATGTTGAATTGCTATATGGGTCATAGATTCCCCTTTCAATATCTATATAAATATCGTACAAGTTTTGCATGATATGATCTCCTTTGTATAATATTAAGATATGTACAAAAGTAAACATTGTTTGGAAAACTTTTAGAAGATAGGGTCCCTTTTCCCTGCTCTCATGAATAACACTCCATTTGTAAACAGGACTCTGTGTCTTCCAAGCTGTCTTTGCTCTCTTATAGAAACCTGTCTAGGACAGGCGTCAGCACACTACTACCCGTGGGCCAATTCCTATAACTTGTCTGTTCCTCTCCTGCATATAGATATTCAAAAGGGGAATCTAGGCAGAGGTCATTGACATCAGCAGAACCTGTCCTTTCTGGAGCTCAACCCCCACTCCCCAATAATGCAGGCAGGTGGGAAGGAACTGTCCACATGCTTTTGTGTGGATTCCCCTATGAAAAATAGCATTTTTTGTGAAATGATTGCAGGAACTAATGGGCTTTTTGTGTTTGCATAGCTGTTTCCTCCAGCAAAGCTAACAGGGGCTGGCCAGGAATCAGAATGGCAATCTAGTCCTCATTAGCACTGAGTTTGCACCAGTCTACTCCTGAAAAACAGTGCTGGCTGGAATAAATTTCTCCTGTGAAATAATACAGTTCATCTGGAAACATCTGCCTCATGCATACATGGCCGTTGTGCTATACATAGCTCAATTTTTGTTGCTGTAGATGGAACTAGGATGGTATTAAGAGGTTTTGCCCTGAATTTATTTTAGGTAATAATAATAATTGGATGTTTGACTAGTGTTTATTTTTATAAAGCTTTGAGAAATCATTGCTAGCTAGAAAATTGAATAAAGTAATAAAGATTTAGAACTGAAATTAATCTAAAAATTGCACATTTGTTTCATATTTCTACACTATGTCAGAGAAAAACCTTCAGTCTACATCATGCTATTTAAAAAGAATGACGTTTTTACCATATCTTAATAAATGCTTGATGACAAATGAGCAAATTATATAGCATTCACCATATGGCAACTTTTTATGTTGCTAAATCCACCTTTGAGCAAGTAAAGTTTTAGAAGTAAAAAAGAAAAAAATAAAGGACTGGTGAGTATAAATTTGGGCCTTTAATGGCTCCCCAATTATTTGATATTTCTAATTCAAATCATGTGTTAGCATTTAATCAAAACTGATAAAGGTGTCTGTCAGAGAAGGATCTGTTTGTGGATACTGCTGTATTTACGTAGAAAATAATGGGATTTACCTAATGCTGGACACATTCAGAAGCCTAAATTTAAGACTTTAAATTTGACACCACTACCAACACTCTAGGTTGTCTTTGACTCACAGTGTAAGGAACCAGGACTGTAACAATTTGCCCATGTTGCTTTTATAAATACTCGTTGCAACAAAAGTATAAATATATAATTGTTTGCCTCATGTGGATTTTGAAATAGGACATTAAACAAGGACAGTGTTGAGACCACCTGCAACTTTTTTTTACAAATCAATTTTATTGATACATACTAATGAAGCATAAATCCATCCTAAGTGTAAAATCAGTGGTATTTGGTATAACATAGTTGTGCATTCATCACTTCAATCATTTTTATAGCAGTTTCATTATTCCAATAATAATAAACAAAAAACAAACAACTCATCACTTCGCAATCTCTCTATGCTTCCCCTGCCATACATAGCTACTATTCTGTTTCCTTCTCTCTGGTTTATTTGTGTTTATATTTTGTAAAAACAGTCTTATCTATGCAATATCACTCATATTGGTATTTTACATGAGGTTTTACTACATGTCTACAAGAAATCCCTGAACTTATTCCTGCCACATATTAAAATTGGATGCAAAAAAAAAAAAAATGGACTTTTTTCCCAAGGTTAATATATTTCTATTAGAAAAGGTAGAATAAGCATTAAAAAGAGGGAGAAAAGAGGAAAAAGAGAGTCGGGAGGTCATCCCAGAGGTAACTCTTAGGCACACCTCAGTAGGAGCTCATAGAACATCTAAGTGCCTATCACCCCACACAGAGGGGCTCCTGAGAGCTCTGGAGACACCCAGGTCCTATATAAGGAGGGATAGCCCCAGAGACTGATGCCTTATCAGTGGGCTCTAATTTGGAATCTGTGCTCCTGAGAGTGACAGAATTGGACTCAAATAAGTCCTCCCTGCACATGGTTCATCAGTCCCTTCTATTCAAACCTATATGTGATGCAGAAGTTTTTAGGTATACTTCCAGAGACTGGAGTCTCCGGCCTACTTATGTGCCAGGTGTGCGTGGAATCTCAGTGGAGCTGCAACTCCTACCCTACAGCTCAATGGACTCATCCAAGTCACCTGGCGAGGAGACAACGATGGGCAACGGCCATCCCAGGGAATGGAGAGGGCCTGCATCTGCAGGCAGGATCATACCACCCACCATATCCATGGGATATAAGCCCTCTCTCACTTGGAGGTGGAGTGGACATCACCATCCCAGTCCCCTCAGGATTGGGGGAAGAACTATGGGCTAGAGTGGACTTGATGGTATTCTGTTGTACACATATGGTGATTCTAGCAATGGAAGAAATTATAACAATGAGGTGGAGCCAGTGGCCACTTGACACTTTTGGGGCAGGGAGGGGACGAGCAGTTGAAATACAGGGGCTTCTTTGGGATTTGGAGGTTGTCCTGAGTACCGCTGTGGCAACGATGTAGGCCATTTTAAATCAGCACACACCACTCAGAACTGTGTGGGAGAGAGTGTGGTCTACGATGTGAACTGTGGTCTATGGTTGGTGGCAGGGCCCCAGGATGTGTAAGTCCATTGAGGGTGGTGGGCCACACTTGTGGGAGATGTTTGTGTGAGACGTGGTGGGAGGTGTGGGGGGTGGGCAACATGGGAATCCTAGGGGGTTCTGTGTAATATTTTGGGTAATCTAAGCACCTCTTAAAATATATTTATATATATATAAATGAAAAAATAAAAAATAAATAAAAAAAAAAAAAGAGGAAAATGAATTTAAACCAGGTGAAAGATTCCTCCCCTGACCCCTTAAAAAAAAGTGACTATCTGATTTCAATGGAATGGCATTGAGGAACTTTAGAACCTTTAGGTGTGATCACTAAACCTATAATTAATGTTACTAAGACAAAAGCAAAATGTATAAGGAACCAAAGGATCCATGTAATCAGCTTTTCTAAGATGAAGCATGTGGCCAAAATAAGGCAAGAAGATGGGTAGCATCACAGACAGTACCATATTCTCCTGTAGTGTACTGTGCTCACCTCCATTAGTGTAGTTGCATTTGATTGTTCTCACTTAATAAAAAAACTAAGTTTTTTCTAGTTTGAAAAACCACATCAGAGCCAATAAAATGTCCATGGTACACTGACATTTATCCATAATTTAGCTGTTCTGTATGAACTAATTTGCATCACAGAAATATGTAGCAGAACTCATTTTGCTTATTATGTGCCTGGTACTGATGTAAATTCTTTATCTCATTGAATCTTCACAGTAACTGCATGAGATGGGCCCATTTCACAAATGAGGGGATACATTGAAGTTAAGTAACTTGCTGAAGTCTTTCAGGAAATACCTAACAGTACATTAGAGATAGGATTGCATAATCTCAATTTTCAGGAAGAGGAGGAAAGTGAATTACCCCAAATCATAGCCCCAGGGAATAGGACACTAATCTTAATTCCTTTAATTCTTTTTGTAAATGTTCCTTTCTCTGAGAGGCTCTCCGTGGTTCCCAATTTAAAATCACTCGCCTTTTCCACACTCTAGACTTACTGTCTACCTTCCCTCTTTTATTTTCCTCCTGAACACTTGTTTATTTTCTCCTTCTAAGCCCAGTAAAATCCACAGAGGCAGGGATTTTTATCTGTTTTCCTACTGGTTTTCCAGTGCCTAGCATATAATAGGGTCTGAACAAATAATTGTTGAGTGGGTGGATGAACCAATAGATCAATATGAAGTGAAGTTCTAAAATGGATCTTTAAAAAACCTATCTTGTGAGTCTTTAGAAAAGGAAATGGTTATACTTATGAACCTTTTCTTGTGAAATTGAAACTTAAACTAGTATTATATACTGCCTAAGAATTACCTCCTGAAAGCCTCCTTGTTGCCTAAATGTGGCCTTTCTCTAAGCCAAACTCAGCATATAAACACACTACTTTCTCCCAGGCATGGGACATGACTCCCAGGGATGAGCCCCCCTGGCAACAAGGGATTATTAATAAGTGTCAACTAGCAATACATCTGGAAAAAGACCTTGACCAAAAGGGGGAAATTGTAAATACAAATGAGTTTTTATGGCTAAGAGACTTCAAAGTGAGTTGGGAGGTCATTCCAGAGGTTACACTTATGCAAGTCTCAGCAGGATCTCATTGACTGCCACAGCAAACAGTGCCTCAAATAGCAGGGCTCCTGAGGGCTCTAGAAACATCCAGAAACTATAAGGCAAGCCAGATAGCTCAGGAAGTCAGCACCCTGTCAGTGGGCCTTACTTTGGAATTTATGTTCCCCAGTGTAACAGAGTTAGACTCATTTATAGTTTCTCTACAGCTGGCGCTCCTGCCCCTTTTACTTGAACTTATAATTAGCACTATACTTGATAAATATATATCTCAGAGACTTAAATCTTTGACCCGTCCATGTGCCAGTTGATCCCTGAATTTCAGCAGAGTTGCAGCACCTATTCTCCAGTTCATTGGATTCACCCTGGACAATGCCCATTCCAAGGAACAGAGAGTGTCTGCAACTGCAAGCAAGATATTTCCATCCATCTGCCCCATGGGATCTAAACTCCCTCTCAATTAGAAGCAGAGTGAGTATTACCATCCCAAGGTCCTCAAGATTGAGGAATGAACAGTGGACTAAAGTAGACTTATTATTATTCTACTATAGACTTATTATGATTCTAGCAATGGAAGAACTCTTATCATTGTTATAAAGGCAGTTCTGAGGGATGGGAGAGGGAAGAATGGGTATAATATGGGGACATTTTGTGGACATTGGAGTTGTCCTGCATGACATTGCAGTGATGGACACTGGTCATTGTATATTTTGTCATAGCCTACAAAATTGTGTAGGACAGGGTGTAAACTATAATGTAAACTGTAATCCATAGTTAGTAGAAATGCTGCAATAAGTTTTCATCAATTGTAAATAATGTACCATACTAATGAGGGATGTTGTTGATGTGGGAAAGTGTGGAAGGGGGAGGGAGTGAGGCTTATGGGAATCCCTCATATTTTTTATGTAACATTTACGTAATCTAAAGCTTCTTTAAAATTTTTTTAAAAATTAAAAAAAAAAAAAAAGTGATCATCTGGAGCTTGTATGAGGTTACTACTAATAAAGCATATAAGACTAAACTAATTTCCTTTTCCAGTAAGACCAATAGATCATTAGATTGCTGCATCCCCACAGTCTATCTGAATTTCAGCAATTATTTGATAAAATCTGTGATAAATTTGTGATTAAGATGTAGGCAGGCAGTAACATTAAGTGAAATTATAATTCCATGCTACATGCATGCATCAGTGTCTGTTCAGGGAGAGGCCTCTGGTAATTGACAGGAGGGTTTGGTCTGGAAGTCTGCCCTGTTTGCAATTTTTATTATCATTTTGGATGGTGGCATTACTGGCTTGAGAAGCTAATCCACAGATGGGGCAAAATTATTATCATGAATTTTTTCAGTATACAAAAACTACTTGACAGATTGGAGAGGATTGGTAAATATAAGAAAACAAGCCCCCAAAAGTGAAAATATAAAAGGCCAGGGAGTGGATATGGCTCAAGCGGTTGAGTGCCCACCACACATGGGAGGTCCCAGGTTCGGTTCCCAGGGCCTCCTAAAAGAATAAAAACAAACAACAAGCAAAACAAACAAATAGTAATAATAAAAAAAACTCAGGGAAGCCCATGAGATTCAGTGGTTGAGCACTGGTTTCCCATTTACAAGGTCCTGGGTTCAATTTCCGGCCCCTAGTACCAAAAAAAAAAAAAAAAAAAAAAGCCAGAACACCAAGGAATGCAGTACTAATTAATATTAATTGAGGACCAATATGGGCAGAGGAAGGATCTATTTTAGTATCAGTTATATATTTAAGTAGTTGTAAAATAAATGAGTCAATAATATAAGAGCCTCCCAAAATGCTAAGTCATTCTTGGATTTCAAGAATAGAGGCGGGTCTAGAACAGGAAAGGTAGAAATTTGCCTCTATATTTGTGTTGATCCTCCCATACCTAGAACTCTGTTTATAGTTCTTGGAAATTCATTTAAGAAAGACTTGGAGAAACTGGAGTGCATCCAAACATGGAATCATATGCAGAGAGAAGTCAAAACTACATCACATGAGTAATATCTAAAGTAATGGTTCCAAACATATGGCATTTAGACGTGTTTTATAAGACCCACACAGGACTTTTAGAACACTGAATTAGTGGCAGAGGTGCCAAAATAAGTAGTTTTCTAATTAAACTACAGATTTTTGTTTTTTGCTCTTGCATGCCTATGGAAACAAACCATGGAGACAGAGTGGGCCTGCCTTTGTGCTTCTCTCAACCCACTTGACTCATTTGCTTGAAGTTCCTTTAAATTTCCTATAGGAATTTGAGTTCTTGATACCTGAAAGAAAAGAACTGGCTAAGTGCATGACCTATTAAACAAGGTGGGATGCAAAAATATCTGTAGGGCTTTCATTGGGTAGAGCAATTAGACCTAATATGTGTGATACTAGGGAGGAAAACATTGGTGAGAAACATAGGGAAACAAATCTCCATTAAATATATGAATTAACTTTCTCAGAGTGACCTGAGATTTGATGTGTTTTATTCATTTTTGATTCATCAGTGCCTAGAAGAGTTTGTGACATATATTGTCGCTCAGTGCATATTTGCTGAGTGAAGTAAAACAGGTTGTAAGTAGTGAATTCCATTCTGGGCACTGCTAGAAATGTATGCTTTTTGGGAGCAGAGGCTTTTGTTTACAACTTTGTTTACATTTGTATTCAAGCAACTAAAATAGTGACTGCGACATAGTAGGCACTCATTTAATATTTGCAGATTTAATGATTGGTGATATTCATGTGTAGAAATATGATCCACTTGCTTAATTTGCTATACATGTGAAGGGTCATGAAGTTAAGGGATTATTGAACTAGATGACATTTCCAGTCACTTCTAACCCTGAGAGTTTATCAGGCAAGTGGCATGGAATGAGATTAAGTATTTTACATCAAATATTAAACATAGTGAAATTAAAGCAGAATGTGTATATGTAGTCAGAAAACCAAAAAGGTGAACATTTGGCCAATTTGCTGGATTTTTCATTTGGAATAACTAATTCCTTAAGATTTTTTTGATACTTGCCTATTTCTTAGTCCTTATTGATGCCTGTGTTTATTCTACGTTTCAGCTATTATGTGTTAGCTAAGAAATGGTTAGTCATTCTTATGTGATGAAAATACATTTTTATCCCCTGATATTTGTAATGTGATGTATAAAATCCTTGTTGCCTTGAGATTTGGAAAGATTTGTTATTCTGTCCTTCAGGGAAACCCATGATAACAAATCAAACCATTGGGAACTGATTTCAATTTTCATTGTTTGGGGTGGTTACTGAAGGCAATATTTGAAAAATGGTCTCATAACTAACCTAGAAAATAATATTTAGAGGCCAAAATGTGGCAAAAGAAAGAATAGTTAAGTGTACAGTTTTTAAATGCTTGTAAAAATTCTATGCACCTTTTTTTGTGAAGTTTTGGCAATTTTAATCAAGAAAAAACAAATTGTTGGATAACCTTGAAGGAAAGAAAAGCCTAAAGGCCGGAATTTGAGTGTCAGGGATGAATGTATTTAGAAAGCAGTCCTGAGGGTGTATGCTAACGATGAAAAGCAATAGCTTATTAAATTCTGGGAAACCTTCAGTTTATTTAAAGGAGATATGGTAATTGATTCTTGCTAAATGTTGTTTATAAGGATAGCTTTTTCCTCTTAGTATTCATCTTCAGGACAAAGAAAGAAAAGAAGCACCTAACTGTGTGAAGGTTAGTGAATACTTAGTGGTGGGATTAGATCTATGAATCATCATTTTACTGCCCAGCTAATGAACAATGGAGAAATTCCTATCACTGGGTGGCATTGCAAAACCTTAGAATCCCATAGTAGAATCATCATCATCATCGTCATCACCATCATCATTGTGATGTGTAGAGTTTACACAACTACTGTCTCCGAGGAATAGTTAGCAATCTGTGAATTTGGTTTAAGTAGTTTTCACAGCTCCCTCATTAAGCATGGTGAGCATGTAGCTTTAGCCCTTGTTTTGGAGCCAACCTTGGGTAAAATGGTGCTACAAACACTATTTTATTCAGTTGACTCTTCTGCTTGTCAGGACTCCCTCCTCGCACTGCTCCTCACTTCTCCTTCCTTGACTATAAGAAGGAAATTCTTTTGACTTATATTAAAAAAAACATTTTATAATGGAAAATTTCATACATATGCAAAAATAGAGAGAATAGAAAAATGCACCCTAAGTGCCCACCACCCAGCTTCAACAATTGTCACGACATGGCTCATCTTGCTTCACCTGTGTCCCCATCTACACTTCCCTCCATTAGGATTATTTTGAAGCAAACCTAATACATACTACTTCATCTGTGGTATTTCAGTATGTGCCTAAAAGTAGAGTCTTTAAAAATTACCTCAATACTATTAAAAACGCCTATACATTTTCCTAATAATTTCTTAACATCAAATTTCTCTGATTTAAATTTTATTTGAAATGAACTCCAAACAAAATCAATTGATTGCAATTATTGTCTTAATTCTTTTCTAAACTATAAATTCTCTGTCTCTGTCTCTATCTCTCTCTCTCTCTGCCCCCCTCTCCCTTTTTCTCTCCAATTTTATGTTGAAAAAAACTGGGTCATATGTCCTATAGAGTTTCTCACAGGTTGGATTTTGCTGATTGCATTTCCACGGTGCTATTCAACATAATCACCTGTCCCTTGAATTTTCTATAATTAGTAGTTACTTCTAAAATCTTGGCTTAGTTCCCATTATTTTGGGGGTGAGGTAAAATATTTTGTAAGTTTTTTTTTTTTCTTCAAATTTTGGCATACTAAAGACATGTAATACCATAATTATTGTTGGGTGTTTTTTTTTTTTTTTTTTTTTTTTGGTGTTTTAACATATCTTGTCATCTTTTCATGGTCTCAACTTTTTCTCTCTCTTCTTCTCCTTAGGTTTCTTAAATCTTAACTTTTGCTATGACTTCTATTCCTACCTCTTTCTCTTTGAACATTTTTTTCCCCTTTTTATCTCCCCTTTTCTTGAGAGTAGAGAGGAGGAAGGGGAGAGCAAAGGATTGTACAAGGGATGATGAGTCAGGGAAATGGTCACATCTTTTGTCTCAGAATGCACTGAAGTTCACTAGGTTTTTTTTTTGCTTTAAAAATTATATTAAGTTTTTTAATTCAGGTGATTTGGATAATTGTAAGATAACCTAATCATAATCACTATGCTATATTTCTTTCTGGTCTGTTTACAATGTGTGTGTTTATGTTGTGTGTTTGCCTTTTAATTTTGAGTTCATAATATATTTTGCACTCCTGCTTTTTCCATTTGACAGCATACTGTTTAATTACATTTCTTCAAAAATTATTTTTAATGCCTACTTAATATTTGTTATATAGAGATTTTTAAGAATCACTTCTTTATTTGGCTGTCTTAAAGTTTTCACCCTTTATCATATTACCTCCTCCCCCCCCCAAAAAAAAAAAAAATCCTTATTCCAAACTTTCAACTGCCTCACTCATAATCTTAGGTTACTTTCTAGAGACGTGGTATTACTAGGTTAAAGGACATGAATGTATTTTAAGGCTCTTAATGCACATTTCAAAGTGACTTTCTAGAAAGTTTCCATTATCTTTTGCTTCTATAGATAGCTTCCTACAGATAAGTTTTTGTCTCACTACAGCATTACTACCATTATTATAAAGTTGTTAATCTAATGAGTTAAAAATAGCAACATATTAATGTTTTCATATGAATTTATTATTACTGGCAACAGTGACCCAATATTTCTGTGGATTGTTTGTTAATGTTCTGAACTAATTTTTCCATTGAGAGAATAATGTTTTCCTTACTGATGTGTTAAAGATGTTATATATTAGTCAAAGGCAATTCAGAAACTGTATTTCATATACATTTAGATGGTTAAATTGTGTACCTTTAAGTTTGTTTTTTTTTTTTACTGGGAGGTACCGGGGATCGAACCCTGGTCTCTCCATATGGTAGACGGACGCCGAACCTCTTGACCCACGTCCGTTTCCCTTAACATTTTTGTAAGCAAATACACATATATGCATATATATTTATATATCATTTTGCAAATGTTTGTATGTATTGTGAGAATTTTGATTTTTACCCATAATAATAAAAAAAAAAGATGTTATATATTAAGGACATTAATCATTTGATATCCTGGGTACTAATAGTTCCTCAGTTTATCATTTTCCTGAAGTTTTGTATATTTTTATGCATGGGAATTTCCAGTATTTGAAAAACTCATTTCATTTGTGAGTTTTTTCCCGTTGCTCTTCTGCTTAGAAAGACTTCCATGTCACAAGTGCAATTTAATGTTTACTTCCATTCTACTTTTATGACTTACTTTTAAAATATTTAGCTATATTACTTCATCTCATATTTATTTGCTGTGTAACCAGTTTTCCCAGCACATCTATAGATCCCTCTCCATTAGTTGATAATGCTTCCCTTTAACACATATTAACATATGTTAACTTTTGTAAATTTTTATATAAGAAATATTTAAGGAATTATATTTGTTCCACTGATCTTTCTGTTGATTTTTATGCAAGTACCATATTATTTATCTTCTTGCAGTTTCATGATATAGTTTTGTTTTGTTTTTTTTACAGATTTTGTGCTTGTGATTACACTTTTTTATTGTTGCGAATTCACAAAAAAATTAACCATTTTAAAGTATACAATTGTGGCATGATATAGTTTTATATCGGGTTGGGAAAGGCCTTCCTCAAATTACTTTTTATTTTTAAAATATTCTTGTTAGTCTTGTCTCTTTTTGCTTTTGTTGAAGTCCTTGTCAATCCCTTCAAAAAGGCAAAAAGGAGTTTTCTTTGCAATGATATGACATCTAGAAATTAGTGACAAAGAGTACCAGTTGTAATTTTACCAAGTCTTGGGAAGTTTATGTGGATTTCTTAATCTAGACCCCACCCATTTCTTTTGAAGATAATTCCTAAGCATTTTGTTATTATTTTTAAAATAAATTAGATGTTTTCCCATGGTAGTTTTAAAAACTGGTCTTTAATTGTATAAAGGAAAGTGTTTTTTTGGATATTTTATTTTATACTGAACAACTTCACCTGCCTATTCTTTTTTATTTTTTTATTTTTTTAAAGATTTATTTATTTACTTTATCCATTTTAACCCCCCCCCTTCCCCATTTGCTGTTTTGTGACCATTCGCTGGGCAATTCTCTGTGTCTGTTTCCTGCCATCTCTTTCTCATCCTCGTCCTCCAGTCTTCGATCCTGGAGACCTCCAACGTAGGAGAGAGGTGTCCTGCCACCTGCGCCACCTCAATTCCTGTTCACCTGCCTATTCTTACTTTCAAATGTTTTCCAGCTCATTGTTTTGGGTTTCCTAGATTAAATCAGATTGTCATCAAATAATTATATTTTTTCAACTTTCACACAGTATGGTCTCCTATGCTTTATTCCTTGCTTTACTTGAATTGGCCAGAAGTTCTTGAAAATCAGGCAATGTCATATTCAGGTTTATACCATGAGCTTTAGTGTCAGGCAAACCTAATCTCAAAACCTGGCTTTACTACTTACTAATAGTTTCACCCCAGGCAAACTAACCTCTTTAGGCCTGATTTCCAATTATACAAAATGGAAATAATAATAGCCCTTTAGGCAATGTTTTTATGAGGGTCAAATGACTTACTTGTAGAGCATATGTAATGCAATAAATATTATCAATATGCTAAACGAACGGGGTGAAGGTGAACATCTTTGCATTATTCCTGATTTTAACAAGAATAATCTTAATGTTGGATGTAAGATTTAAGATAAACATTGTTTCAATCCATGGTTTATCAGCCAAATACTTTATTGTTCTGAACATCAAAGCTAATAAAGAGCAAAAGTGTGATTTTTGGCTCCTTCTATGTAGTGAGAGAAGTTAGCACTACTTTGTTTTCACCTTTCTCTTCACACTCCAGTCCTTGCTAGTTTATTCTAGAATGACACACCTAGTTTGTTATTATAAATATGTACCTTCTCTTAAAGGATAGTTGTAGTTTTTGCTTTCATATTTGTAAATACATTTCTGATGATTAATATTTATTTATTTATTTATTTTAATTTAATTTTTTTTTTTTAAGATTTTATTTATTTTTTCATTCCTCCCCCCCTTGCTGCTCGCGCTCGCTGGGTCAGCCAACCACGCCGCCCTGCGGGCGGGCTCGCCCCCACCAGGAGGCCCCGGGAACCGAACCCGGGGCCTCCCATATGGTAAACGGGAGCCCCACTGATTGAGCCACAACCGCTTCCCTGATAATTAATATTTAAATAAAACTTGAAGTTTAAGACAAGAGATTCCTTGTGTTCTTCCCTGTGATTTGGCATGTGATTCCTCAAGTGAGAAGTTTTTTCAAAACAGAGTAAGCCAGCTGGATATGATCTTGGGGGGCCCCCAAAAAATGTTGACTTTTTTTGATGCAGTTGTGATTCTGTTACTGTGAATCACTATGAAGTAAGTGATTGAAAGGACTTGTTCTCCCTTCATTTTTTTCCTTCTTCTGTTCACAAAATGGAATCTGCTTCATTTTCAAGGTCACACAGGAAAGGTACAATACTATTTACAGAAGGTTAATTGAATCCTAGAGTTTCAGATAGACTTTCTTGTTGATGAGAGCACACAGTGTATTACTACTGGATAAGAAATATTTCTATTCCTTTTAGGAATTTTTTTAGAAGCTTTGGTGAGTGAATTATAGGAAATGACTTTAGAAAGACTTCAGTGATTTCTGTCTCTTCTAATCAGTTTGAAATCGCAGCCTATATTTGGATTATGCTCTGTGGATTTTTGAGAGCTGTCTGCTATCTTTGTGTTCACCTGAAGTGGAAATTTTCATCTTTATATGGAATTCATTTTGCCAGAGTGCTTTTCCTATATGTGTATGTGAATATCCATTTGAAATGGATTGTATTAATTTTGTATAATGCCCTTTTCAGTATTAAAAGACCTTAGGTATTTATCTTTATTGCTTTGACTTGTGAATTTTCTATAAGATTATTTAGGCGACATTAGCATTTGATTTTGAGATAAAACACTTATAATGATTAATGAGATACAGGGGGAAACACTTGTCATAAGTCAGAATCTTAACTAGATATTCAATTATCGTATAGTGTATTGTGAATAATTTCATGGAGAAATATACAAATAATGTATATAAACAATGTCTACTTTGGGTATATAGTACTTTTAGATTGTGAATACGATCTTCAACTCACTGAGATAGTTTAGTAACCTATTATGCTTGTGTCTTGGTATTTAAAGAGTTGGTTATATTTATAAAACTTGTCTTGTTTAGACCAAGAATGCAGGCATAAGGAAACTCTTCTTTGCCAAAGCTTGATTTTGGGGCAAACTGATTGGACAAGAACAAAGAAATGTAATACTGGAAGTGATAAAAAACCTATCCTCTGTTTAGTCTGCCCCTGCCAGAAAACCTACCCAACTATTCAACATTGCTCAGTCCTACAATGCTCTGCACAGTAGAAGCACTCAGGACCTGGAAATTAAAATTTATTTTTTAGGTGAAAATACTCTTAAAATGGCTATGCATTTGAAAGAACATTCAAACCTTTCTGGGGATGATAGACTGAAGTAGTTTGAGTGGCTGAAGTCTTGGAATTTTAAAAGAAAATCATTACGTGCTTCAGCTTCATATCTAACATTTTGATAGTTACAAATACAGCATTATTAGTAAATCCAATATCTAATACAGTTTCCCTGTTTCCATATTTCTTATAGTTGAAGAAACAGAAGCAAGTGTGTTTATTTGCTCCTTCAGTCCTTAAACAAAGTTAATTTAGTATATGATATATTTCAGGCATTGACTGAATGCTGGGATTACAAAATATACTGTGGTATACTTGCTTTCCTCCTGCTGTTTCCAGGCTAATGAAATAAATCAACATATAAGCAAATCAAAACCATTTCACTACAGTTTGCAAACTAAAGACTTTCTGTGTACCCAGAAAGAAACATTCTCTCCTACAATGCTAACACATATACATTTTAAGAGGATTTACCTATAGAACATATCGCTTTTATAGATTCATATAAAAAAATATAAAAAATTGAGAGATTAGTAGAAGCCACAGAAATTTATTGCACACCATTTGTATGACTGTCACTGTGCTAAAGGCCTTGTTAAGTGGCTTGCTATCTACTTTAGAAGGAAAAGAAAAAGAAAAAAATCAAAGAAATCAGTTAAATAACCTGTTTAGAAAATTAAGAAAACACAAAAGGAAGCAATAATTTATTTAACAGTCATTCATTCTGTCAATCATTGTGAAATTGCTTTCTTTAGGAATATCTTTCAGAGAGGTATTTGTCATAAAAACAAAAAGCATTACATTAAGGTTATTTTCTGTCAACTATTACAAATAAGTTGGGTAATTATCATGGAGAATTTCATTTTATTGTGGCATCGCATATTCACATTAACCTGTTTCAATCATTTTGATGTTTATTCTCTTTGGGTAGTGCATATCTAGAAGCTGATTGAGAAATAGTTCTAAGTCTCATCAGTAGCAAGTTGAATGTTTTCTTTTTCATTTTATTATTATGTCTTTATGGTACATTCTAATGTAAAAATACTACATTTTGTTTATATGGAATGTGGAAACTAGTAAACAAAAGTATGAAAATATGAAAAATATGAAAACAAAGTCACCACCACCACCATCAAGAGAGAGCCATTTTAAGGAACTGGGATATAGCCTTCCAAAAAATTTTAATGAAAATAATATGTGTGGGCTTTTTGCTTTGTTTAGTTTCAGTGCTGTTGCTTTACAAAAATGATATCATTCGGTAATTTGTTCTTTCCACTCAACATTATATCATGAACATAATCACATATTCCTCAGCGTCGTTGTAATAGCCTCATAGTATTTCATCATATGATGTATCAAAATTTATTATGCCAATCCCTCAGCACAGCCATTAGATTATATCTAGTTATTCATTTTTATAAATGGGCTGCCGTGAACATCTTTGTAGTTGGATCTTTGCCAAACTATCTTATTAGCCAATGTCTAAAATGTCAAAGCCATTAGTTCCCAATTTTTAGTGTACATAAAAAACGTACTGGCAATCTGCAGATTCCCAGGCCCTCCTCATAGAGATTCTGATTAATCAGGTCTGGAATAGGACCTGGGAGTCTGAATTTTAGCAAACACCTTCTGTGATTCTCAGACAGGTGATTTCAGCAGCACACTTTAAGAATTAATAGCTTACAGTTGCTAGAAATACTATCTTTTCTTTGACTCTCTTGAAAAAATGCCATTATCTAACAATTATAACCTAGGATAAATATTGCCCTGGTGGTCAGTTTTATATTTCTTTCCCAAATAAGGGTACTTAACTCCAACCTCTATCAGATAAAGTTGTTCTATTTATTTTTGACGCATAATAGCTACACATTGATCAGGGGAATAAAAGGGCCACTTGTTATGCTGTTTTGGGGTGGTGAAAGTTAGAGTAAAGACACCTACTGCTTTATCATTTTTATTATTTAGATAAAAATACTCAATAGGAAGTTTGGGCTTAAACTGACAGTGTATGAGCTTGAATATAAACTTTATTATAGTAAGGATAGTTCTCTTAGGGAATAGGGATTTAAGGTTTAAAATGTACAGAGTTCCCATTTCTAACTATGGAAATGCTTTGGTAATGGTTGGTGGTGATGGTAGCACAACATTGTGAATGTAGTAATAGCACTGAAGTATATATCTGAATGTGGTTAAAAGGGGAAATGTTAGGTTGTATATATGGCAATTAAAAAAAAAAATCCATAGATCTCCACTACACAAATAGTGAACCCTAAGTTAAACTGTGGGCTATAGTTAATAGTACAATTATAAAAATGTGCTTTCATCAATTTTAAAAAATGTATCACACCAATGCAAGGTGTTAATAATGGGGTGGTATATGGGAATCCTGTATTTTATGCATGATTGTTCTGTAAACCCACAATTTCCCTAATAAAATAAAATTGAGAGAAGTTACCACTTGAGGTAGTTTTATGTAATAGAGAATGTCACAAATCTGAAGTCTTTCAGTAGGATACTTGGGTTATATAAAGCATTTTTGTAGTTACAATACGAATGCCTAGAATGAGAAACTAAGCTCTTAGAGAAAGATGTTAACTGTGTCCAGTTGCATTCACTGTTCCTAAAGCTTTGCAGGGCTTACCCGTTTTGTTTCTTTTCCATGTTCATCCTGAAGAAGTGAATTTATACACTTAAGTCATTAACTTTTCTCTAGAAATGTGTAAAGTAAAATTATGACCTGTTTGCAGTCGAAGAGTATGAGTTAAGCTTGCAGGTTTTTCCTTAGGTAGACTTCACAAACACACAGAGGCTTGCTTAGACTCACTTTCCCAGTCTAGAAGCTAAGAACTTTACATGTGCGTATGTTTTCCTTTGATTTTCTATGTCCGTCATCTCATTAAACATAGATTTTCCCATTTGGTAGATATAAAATCTGAGTATTTCAAAACTGAAATTGGTCTAAAAGTTAATTTTGTACAACCTCTTAATTTTATTGTAAGGAAACTAAAGCCCAGAGAGGTTAAATGACTTAGAGCCACATAAGTAATTAGTGGCAGAGTCAGGCCTACAAGGTCTGTCTCTGGATTTAATCAACAAGGATTATTGCTAATTCCAGTATTTATGTAGGGCTGTCCTAAGCCCAATTCTGTTAAAAATTTTAAACGAAAATGTGAGGCTTATTAATTTTTCATCCATATATGTATATTCTTTTTTTTTTTTCTATTCTTTTTTTCTTTTTTTCCTGGCATTCACTCTGCCAGGGACAGTAAAAATGGTAGCTTCCTTTTTCTCTGTCTCTCTCTCTCTCTGTCTCCGTTTATATAAAACCCAGCAAAGGGGTGGAGACTCAACCTGAGTCATGCCTCAGTGACATAGTCCAATCAAAAGGCTTTCACCCCACAGGAATGGATTAGGTCAAAAACACATTTTTTTTTTTTCCTTTTGGGATACATAAAAGAACTTCAAACTGTCACAGTTTAGTGGTTATTAGCTACAGCTTTAAATAAAAGAAACTTGGGTTTAAGTACTGACTTGTTGACTGACCAAGAAGGGATTTCCCAGTACAAGGGACTTACAGTGCTAAAAACCAGAAAGTTCCAGAAAAACTGGGAAGGCTGTTCACTCCACTAGCCAGGTGGACACATGGCCAAGATATACTATTTTATAGACTGCTGCCCCTTTATATGTGAAATGGGGGGAATAATAGGACCTAGCTCATAAGATTTTAATAAGATTTTAGTAACCATTAAATGGGATAGTATATGTGAAACCCAGCACTGCTTAATAAGGAGTCAATGAATATTAGCCATTATTATTATTGTTGCTTTACAAAGCAAGTAGATTCTTCAAAGCACAGATCCTTACAATCTAGATCTCACATCTAGGATTTAGAGTAAATGAGCTTTGTTTTTAGCTTCACCTCTTCTTTACCTTCTAGGTGTTCCTCTTTTATCATTTTTCCTCCATAAAATTGTACAGTGCAATCCATGGATGAGTCTACCATTGTATATCCTTTCAGGTTTTTCAAGGATATAAATCAGAAAGGGATACATTTTCCATTTAGAAACCAAATTGATAAATGAACTATCAAAGGCAGCATAATGCTATGAAAATATAAAGGCAATTAGCCCAGATTATAATAATAAAAGCTGACATTTTGTTAAGTGCAAACTGTGTGCCATATATTGGTGCTTCAAATATTTTATATCTCTGGTCCAGACAATGACCCTGAAAGGTAAATATTATTATACTCCATTTTCAGATGGAGAAACAGCCTCAGAAAGGCTAGATTACTTGCCTAAAGATATTAATGCAATAAGGAGAGCAGCCAATATTCTACACTAGGTCTGGACTGCTCCCAAGTCCATGCGTGTTTAACTTACAGCCTAATTTTGGGAAAGGTACTCTGCCTCCCTGGATTACTTTCTTCACCTAGAAAACTCGAAAGGAAAGGGAATCGCCATTTATGATTGTTTATCATATTGCAGGTAATGAACTCTGCACATTGCATGCATGATCTCCTTTAAATCCTGTGGGTAAATATTACCCCATTTTCATAATGAAACAGAAGCCTCGGAGAGATTAAGCAACACTCTAAGACTACAGCTAGTAAAGTGGCAATGCAAGGATTCTAACAGCCAGGTATTCTACTGCAGCATGTTACTTTATGACATTTGGTGACTCTCTAATTCTGGATATGTGGATGCATTAAATGTTGCCAGAGTAGAAATGTCACCACTTGGAAATAATTACTGCTGATGTAACAGTATATTTTTCTCTAGAAAAATTAGACTTGAAATACAAAATTTTCTACTTTATTCTATACTTGATTTGCCATTGCATGTGGCTCATGTGGATTGAATTTGAAAAATTCATTGTGATTTCAATATAATTCTACAAGATATTCAGATTTTCTTCTCAGGTCATTTTTTTCCTACAAAGCATATTAGAAAACTTTGCAAGGGAGTACCCATGTAACATGTGACATATGAAAACATGGTTTATAAATGTGTTCCTAAGTATGAAGAAAAAATAGAACTCATTTTCTTTCTCTTTCTTCATAGGCATGTATATGGGGAAATGTGTGAGTGTGTATGTGTACGTATACAGAGAATATAAGATATATGAGAATATATATACATATGTATTTATATGTATATATAAGAACACATGAATATATCAGGATATATATTAAAAAGAATTTTTGCAAATTACATGGAAGGTATAAATGCATTTGTTTTGTTTTGTTTTGTTTTTGAGGTACCAGGACTGGGGGGTGAGCCCTAAACCTCATATGTGGGAAGCCAGCGCTCAACCACTGAGCCACATCGGTTCCCCTGAGTTGGTTTTTTCATTTGCTTGTTGTTTGTTTTTTTGTTTTTAAGAAGGCACCGGGCACTGAACCCAGGACCTCCCATGTGGGAAGCAGGTGCTCATCTGCTTGAGCCACATCCAATCCCAAAATGCATTTTGATTTACCTTGATTTTATAAAATCCATGCACAAAGCTCACACATTCTGAGATTATTATAGATGTCAGTTAACTGTTACATCTAAGCCATACCTAAATATAGCAGTGAGCAGGTTTATTATTCTTTAAATAAATCTATATTTCAGTTCTTAGTTCTAATCTTTTCACTGAATATTGTTATATGAATGGCTTTTCTCTCTTGTTACCATTTTTCATGTGTAAAATTAACTTACTTTCTTACCCCAAAAGGATATAGCCATTATGTAATGAAAAATATTGGGACTTTTTTTGATTACCTGTACTTTCTTGAACTTTTGCCTTAGGCCTCTGAGGAAACACTACATTCCAGTAATGAAGAGGAAGATCCTCTTCGAGGAATGGAACCCTATCTGGTACGGAGACTTTCTTGCCGCAGTGTTCAGCTTCCCCCTTTAGCCTTCAGGCAGTTGGAACAAGCTGACTTGAAAAGTGAATCCGAGAACATTCAAAGACCAACCAGCCTCCCCCTGAAGATTCTCCCGCTGATCGCCATCACTTCTGCAGACTCCAGTGGGTGAGTGCCCTTGGGAACATTTCCCAATTATATTTTGGATGCTGATTGCTGTCAGGTCTTTTGAGTTTGGGTGGCTCATTGCTTGAGTGGGAGAAGAATGAGCTTTCTGGAGTCAAAAGTAAGGAGATAATTTTCTGTCTTTGCAAGGGCAGACTTTCTAGTCAAATTGTCTTACAAGAAGGAGTTGAAAATGTATTGGTGAGTGATAATAAGCACCCAGGAAAGGGCAGTTGCACTTGGAAAATTAATATTGGTCATATGTGGTTTAATAGAAAAAGCCTTAACAAATGAGGACTAATGGGCAAATTACCATGTAGGCATACATATCTGGAAAGAGTAGGCAATGTTCTCTGATACAAAATGAATTTGGAATCAAGCATAGACTTTACTATAATTAGAATCAAAGGAAATATGCAATTAATTATATTCATGAGTCTAGTAATTTGGCCGTTGGCACTTTAAGGTGTTGCTTACCAGATATTCTCTCAGTTTCCAGCATGAGGCAGTTTTATTTAGCA
Organism: Tolypeutes matacus; assembly: GCA_026826555.1. Lineage (NCBI taxonomy): Eukaryota > Metazoa > Chordata > Mammalia > Cingulata > Chlamyphoridae > Tolypeutes > Tolypeutes matacus. The sequence goes on from JAKSZT010053783.1 coordinate 1,183,235, forward strand.
TTAGTACTTATAGAAGAATCTCACATAGTCGTGTCTCCATTATCTAACATTTATATTTCCTAATTTATAGAGTATAGGATTTGTACATTTTCCATATTTCTGTGGCTTTACTCTTTTTCCTGCTGTTTACCAATGGAAGTTCTACTCTTTAGTAGCAATGTCACCAGGCCAAAAATTAAAATTAAAAAAGTGAAAAAATTCAGGATAGTGGACACTCCCTTTATTTGCTCCTTTGTCCAGCTGCATTTTTAAGAAACTTGGATAGAAGGAAAAGAAGATGAAGCTGTGGGCTCCCCAGATACAGACTCTTGAGAGTTTGCTAAAACTACAGCAACACACCAATTTACTATGCTGTAAATGTGGGTTTCTTCCTCATTATCTGCCAAATTCAAGGCATGGTTAGGGAAGGTGCCTTTTAGATTTTCCTAAAGGTTGTTGGGAAAGTTGTGACCAGAAAAAAATTTCCAAAGTTGATGGAAATTTGACCAGAAGCTCTCCAGTAGGACATTGAAATTAGTTTGAATTGTTAACTGATGAGTCTAAAGCACCTGTGTTACTAAAAGGTAAGACGAATATTACTAGTAGGCAAATAAAAAGATGACAAATTCTGAAGCATAACTTGGAGGACTTCCTTCCACTCCCCGCCGCCCCATGAAGGGAAAGTATATTCCCCCCAGCAACGAAAATGTAGCAACATGTGTGCGATGTTTTTGTCCAGGGAAACCCATGACTCAGTGTCAGGGATTTTACTGGGTGCTGGTGACATAGATGCCCTAAGCCTAGCACATACCAAAATTCCAGACGCCCAGAAAGAAAGCAGGTGTTCAGCATCCGTCACACTGTTTGTACAAAGAATCTAGGCACAGTGAGACACAATTTATTTAGGGAAGAGTGGAAACCCTTCTGACTCCACTTTCCCCTACACCAACTAAGGGCCACCCTTGGAAACAGGCCTTTCTAAAGATAGCAATCTCAGGCCTTCTGTTAACTCTTTTCTACCCCCAGGTTTATCTTATAATCGGTACCTTGCTTTCTCCATGTTTAAGGGAGAAAGGATTACCATTAAAATAAAAATAAATTAATTTAACCTTCTGATGCATTCAACTAATTTTGGTCTCTCAAGAAATTAGGTGGCTAAATATGCTTTCCCAGTTCTAAGCTGGTGTTATATTGTGTGCCCTTAAAAGAAGAAGACGCCAGTATATTTAATATATCTCTATGTCGTTAGGCAATGTGTATAATGAAAAAGTCTCAGTTAAAAGCTAAGCTCATTTAATTAAATTTGAATGTGCTACTAAAAACAAATAAATAGTCTCCAAGCACCAAGGAACTTAGAGGTTCAGAATAGTCTGCATCATAGTACTCTGTTGGTTCAAAAATTATCTTTCTTCTTAATCAAGACTCTAGGAACCAAGTGTAAGCTAAATTGTGCTTAACATTTACAAATGCATTCAATATTTTGAAAGAAAGAATTGGCATTTTTAAAAGACATGTAACAAGGATGACTTGTCTGTACCAGAAGGCAGCTAAAAGAAACCATGGACAGGAGTGGCCAATAAGGTTATAAATTGTATATTGAGACATAAGAATTTCAGTAGTATAATTGACTGAAATGTCTCATCTTTGGAAGAAAATACAAGGCAAAGCTGGGGTCACATTCTGTAGTCATTTCAGTTAACTAAGTAGTGAGCTCCAGATTCCTTCACAGGCACCAGAAAGGGCTGATGGGAAATTTAGACTATTTCAGCTATGTTGTCTACCGCCAGGTTCCCTGTTATCAAAGGATAGTATGCCCACAGGTCCAATTCTCAACCTATACTGAGACCTGAGTAATCATTAATCTCTGGGGGGAAAGGGAGATGCTTCATGTCCTTTGGATTTTTTTCCCTCTTTCTTTCTTAACACCATGACTTTTGCTTACTTCTGGCACATCAGTACTTCAGAAACTTGCACAGTCAAGTATCTGCCAACAGGTCTAGGGATTTGTTCCACCTCTTTAGAAAGCCATGATTTGGCCCTAAAGTGTAATTGGTTTCTGAAAGGAAAAGTTGGCTTGCAGAAAGGAGTGTTATGGATGAAAGCTATTAGTTTCCTCCTGGAGTTCCTGGGACAAGAGACTGAGGTCAAGAGAACTGTTATTTATTAACACTTCCATAATTCTGCTTTGGCTTTATCCCAGGCAATGTGAATGTGTGCAAATGTATGGTCTTTAACAATTCCTTTTGAACATGCCTAAGCTGTAAGGTTATGTATGTTTTAATTGAGCACTTTTAGAAATTTTAATTTACATATCCCTGATGGGTAGTGATATTATTTATCTGTTAATACGTGAATTAACCACTTGTATATCTTCTTTTGTGTTGTGCTCATACATTCTGCCCAGTTTTTCATTTAGTTATTGATTCATATGGGGCTTTTAAAAATATAATTCTAGTCATGAGTTCTTTGTCAGATATGTATATTGTGAAGTGAATATTTTCTTCAGACTTTGATTTGCCTTTTAAATTTCTGCTTGCTTTAAATATGGTGCTAACCTTAAGGGCCTCTGGTCTAAGTGTATAACTGATTCATACATGTGTTCACTCAATCATGAATTAACCATGTATTTATGTATTCAACTATTCAGTCATCCAACAAATATTTAATGTGTCTTTTATTTTTCCATATCCTGAGCTATGAGTTGGAGACAGAAGGTTCATCAAGACAGACATAGTTTCTTCCTTCACAGAGTTAGAATCTAATAGGGCACACCAACAAGAAAATGGGCAATTACAATATTGCTTGTTATATACAATGTACAAATATGACATTACTTTAATAAAAATGTAGTTATTGGAAAAAAATATATAGAATAATGTGGCATATCATGGAAGAACAAACTAGCTTAAACTTTGTGGAATTGACACCTAAGCTGAAACCTAAAAGAGGACATTACTAGGCCTAGAGAATGGCAGGGCCAAAGTGCAGGACATGATAAAGCTGGCTACCTGCATTTGGTTAACTAAGAGCTGTCAAGTATGGCTAGAACAGTAGGTCATATTGAACATACAGGTGATAATAGTTACCATTACTTTTTTGGGTACCCAATTTTGTGGTTTGGGGATATTCCCCAGCCGTTCATAGCAGCCAGATATTGTCAGGGTGGAGGCAGTTGGATTGATCCAGATTTTGAAAGTGGGTGCAATGTAAGGAAAATAGGGCAAGGGATTTGAGGGTATTTTCAAGAGAGAGAAAGAAGTGATGAATTGTGACAGCTAAGCTGGGTATAGAAATGATTGAATGTAAGAGGGTTCAATACTCTAGAAGTCTCTTTGATTTCAAACAGGTGAAATTAGAATAACTAAGCAAGCTGAAAGGTAAGAGGTTGTTTCTGGAGAACAGGATGTTTGAATCTTAACATTTAAGTGGCAGAGACAGTTTAAGACATTGTCAAGATGTAGGGGTTGTCCAGGAAGATGGCGACAGCTGTGGAAAAGAAGTAGTTGAGGAACTGAGAGAGATGGGTAAGAAGTGACTTCCAAATCAACTTTGAAGTCACCCATGTTAGTGGCAGGACTCAAGAGGTCAAGGTGCAAAAGTGTTGGTCAGTTTCCAGTGAATGAGACAGGACCAAGGAGATGGGCTGAGGTCAGAGAAGAGGAAGTAGAATTGATTACAGATGTCAACTGCGTGGTTTTCACAGGAGAGCAGAGGGGTAATGAGTGGTTAATGAGAGTAGCCAGGAGAGCACCAATTCCGCCCTGAGCCTCAGAGGTACAGGGTATTGAGAACAAGAGCACTGCAGGGAAATGGGGTCCTCAGCCAGGAGCCAAATTTGAAAGAAGGCAGGAGTTGGGGTGACTAGTGGTGAGAATGAGGAAGAAGGGAGGTCAGTTTACCATGAAAAAAGGGTTCCAGAAAACGGAACAACCTGGGAAGAATGAAATGTAATATTTTTGTAGCAAAGACAAAGACGGTACTATATCAATGCTAAAGGTACAAAAAAAAGAATATGGTGTTAGTTTTTTTTTTTAACAAATCAATTTTATTGGTACATATTAATAAAGATTAATCCCATCCAAAGTGTACAATCAATGGTATTCGGTGTAACCACATATTTGTGCATCATCACTTCAACCATTCTTACAGCACTTTCATTATTGCAATAATAATAATAATAAACAAAAAACAAACAAAACTCATCACCTCTCAATCTCTCTTTGCTTCCCCTGCCATACATAGTGGCTATTTTTTTTTTCCTTCTCTCTAGTGTATTTGTATTTATATTTTGTAAAAACAGTCATTTATGCAATATCACCCATATTTGTGTTTTACATGAGGTTTTACTGTCATATACAGTACGATGATACAGTTTTTGGCTTTCCTTCTACTAACATACATGACCTTAGACTTTCCCTTTCAACCACTGTCATATCCATACAATAACACCATCATACACTTTCACCATTTCTATTCATTTCCAAAGATTTACAAACAACATTTTTACCAATTCTGCACAGATTAAACCTCAGCTCATCGTTCACTTACCTCCTTCTATTTTCTGGTGGCCTATGTTCTAAATATTACCTCCATGAGTTTATACAATATGTTTAGTTCATAATAGCACAATCATAAAGTATTTGTCCTTTTGTGTATGGCTTGCTTCACTCAACATAATGTCCTCCAGGTTCATCCATGTTGTCATATGCTTCACAACTTCATTTCTTCTAACCGTTACATAATATTCCATCATGTGTATACACCACAATTTGTTTATCCATTCATCAGTTGATGGACACCTGGGTTGTTTCCAACTTTTGGCAGTCGTGAATTATGCCACTGTGAACATCGGTGTGCAGATGTCTTTTTGTATCTCTGCTCTCAGTTCTTCTGGATCTATACCTAGTAATGGTATTGCCAGGTCACATGGCAAGTCTATATTCAGCTTCCTTAGGAACTGCCAAACAGTCTTCTGTACCTTTCTACATTCCCAACAACAGTGAATAAACAAGTTCCTATCTTTCCACATCCTCCCCAACATTTACAGTTTTCCAACTTTGTAATAGCAGCCAGTCTAGTAGGTGTGAAATGATATCACATTGTAGTTTTGATTTGCATTTCCCTAATCACTAGTAATGTTGAACATTTTTTCATGTATTTCTTCACCATTTGTATTTCTTCTTTAGGCAATTGTCTTTTCAAGTCTATTGCTCATTTTTAATTGGTTTGTTTGTCTTTTTATTACTGAGTTGAATGGTTTGTTTGTATATCATGGATATAAAACCCTTCTCGGATATGTGATTGCCAAACATTTTCTCCCATTGAGTTTGCTGCATTTTCACCCTTTTGACAAAGTCCTTTGAGGTGCAAATGTGTTGAATTTTGAGGAGGTTCCATTTATTTTTCCTTTCATTGCTTGTGTTTTAGGTGTAAATTTAAGAAACTACCACCTACCACAAGATCTTGAAGATATTTTTCTACATTTTCTTCTAGGAGTTTTATGGTTGTCACTTTTATATTTAGGTCCTTGGTCCATTTAGAGTTAATTTTTGTATATGGTGCGAGATAGGGGTCTTCTTTCTTTCTTCAGGATATTGATATCTAGTTCTCCCAGCAACATTTGTTGATAGTCTGTTCTGACCCAGCTGGGAGGACTTGACTGCCTTGACAAAAATCACTTGACTGTAGATGTAAGGGTCTATTTCTGAGTTCTCAATTCAGTTCCATTGGTCAAAGTGTCTGTCTTTATGTCAGTACCATGCTGTTTTTAACACTGTAGCTAAGTAATATGCTTTAAAGTCAGGAAATGAGAGTCCTCCAACTTTGTTTTCCTTTTTAAAGATCTTTTTGGCTATTTGGGGCCCCTTACCCTTCCAAATAAATTTGAGAATTGTTTTTTCCACTTCTGCAAAAAAGGCTTTCAGGATTTTTATTGAGATTGCAATTAATCTGTAAATCAGTTTGGGTAGAACTGACTTCTTAACAATATTTAGTCTTCCAATCCATGAAACAGAATGTCCTTCCATTTATTTAAGTATTCTTCGGTTTCTTTTAGGAATGTTTTGTAATTTTCTGAATATAAATAAGTCTTTTGTGTCCTTGGTTAAGTTTATTCCTAAATACTTTATTGTTTTTGTTGCTATTATAAATGAATTTTTTTTCTGATTTCCTCCTCAGATTTCACATCAGTAGTGTATAGAAACGCTATTAATTTTTGCATATTAATCTTGAATCCCGCCACTTGGCTGAACTCATCTAGTAGTTCTTGTAGCTTTCTTGTGGATTTTTCAGGAGATTCTAGATATAGGATCATATCATCAGCAAATAGTGAAAGTTTTGCTTTTTCCTTTCCTATTTGGGTGGCTTTTATTTTTTTATCTAGCCTAATTGTTCTAGCTAGAACCTCTAGCAAAATATTGAATAATAGTGGTGACAGTGGGCATCTTTACTTGTTCCTGATCTCAGCAGGAAAGGCTTCAGTCTTGCAACATTGAGTTCAATGCAAGCTATAGGTTTTTCATATATGCACTTTACCATATTGAGAAAACTTCCTTCTGTTCCTATCTTTTGGAGTGTTTTTATCAAGAAAGGATGCTGTATTTTGTAAAATGCCTTTTCTGCATCAATTGAGAGGATCATGTAATTTTCTTCTTCAATTTATTAATGTGGTTTATTACACTAATTGATTTTCTTGTGTTGAACCACCCTTGCATACCTGGGATAAAACCTACTTGATTGTCGTGTATAGTTCTTTTATGTGCTTTCAGATTCTGTTAGCAAGTATTTTGTTGAGGATTTTTGCATCTATATTCATTAGAGATATTGGCTTGTAATTTTCTTTTTTTATAGTTTCTTTATCTGGTTTTGGATTTCAGTGAGGTTGACTTCATAGAATGAGTTTTTTTTTTTTTTTTTTTTAAGATTTAATTTATTTATTCATTTATCCCCCCCTTGCTGCTTGTGCTCGCTGGGTCAGCTAACCACGCCGTGCGGGCGGGCTTGCCTTCACCAGGAGGCCCCGGGAACCGAACCCGGGGCCTCCCATATGGTAAACGGGAGCCCTACTGATTGAGCCACAGCCGCTTCCCCATAGAATGAGTTTTGTATAGTATTCTTTCCTGTTCTATTTTTTTTGGAAGAGCATGAGCAAGACTGGTTTTAGATCGTCTTTGAATGATTGGTAAAATTCTGTGAAGCCATCTGATCCCAGGATTTTCATCTTTGGGAGGTTTCTGATGACTGTTTCAATCTCTTTACTTGTGATTGGTTTGTTCAGGTCTTCTAGTTCTGCTAGTGTCAGTGTAGGTAGTTGTGTGTTTCTAGAAATTTGTTGATCTCTACATTGTCTATTTTTTGGCATATAGTTGTTCATAGCATCCTCCCTAGGATCTCTCTTATCTCTACTGGGTTAGTGTTAATGTCCCCCCTCTCATTTCTGATTTTATTTATCTTAGTCTTCTGTCTCTTTTTTAGTCATTCTAGCTAAGGGTTTGTCAATTTTGTTGAGCTTTTTAAAGAACCAACTTTTGGTTTTGTTGATCCTCTCTATTTTTTTTTTTTGTTCTCGATTTCATTTATTTCTACTCTGATCCTTACTATTTTTTTCCTTTAGCCTGGTTTGGGATTAGTTTGCTGTTCTTTTTCTAGTTCTTCCAGGTGTGCAGTTAGATCTTCAATTGTAGGTCTTTCTTCTTTTTTAATGTAAGCATTAAGGGCTATAAATTTCCCTCTGAGCGCAGCCTTTGCAGTGTCCCATAGTTTTGATATATTGTGTTCTCATTTTCATTTGTTTAAAGATATTTCCTGAATTCTCTGGCAATTTCTTCTTTGACCCACTGATTAATTATGAGTGTATTGTTTAATCTACATATATTTATGAATTTTCCCTTTTTCTGTCCATTATTGATTTCTAGCTTTATTCCATTATGATCAGGGAAAGTGTTTCTTTTATAATTTCAATCTTTTTAAATTTATTGAGACTTGTCTTGTGAAATAACTATGGTCTATATTGGAGAAGGATCCATGAGCACATGAAAAGAAAGTATATCCTGCTGTTTTGGGGTGCAATGCTCCATAGATGTCTGTTAGGTCTAGTTCATTTAACATATTATTCAGGTTCTCTGTTTCTTTATTTTTCCTCTGTCCAGATGTTCTATCCAATACTGAGAGTGGTATATTGAAGTCTCCAACTATTATTGTAGGGACATCTATTTCACTCTTCAGTTTTGCCAGTGTGTGCCTCATGTATCTTGGGGCACTCAGTTAGTTGCATCTATTTAGTATTGTTATTTCTTCTTGGTGAATTGCCCCTTTTATTAATATATAGTGACCTTCTTCATCCCTTATAGCAGTTTTGCGTTTGAATCTATTTCGTCCAATATTAGTATCACTACTCCGGCTCTTTTTTGGTTAACTATTTGCATGGAATACCTTTTTCCCACCTTTCACTTTTAACCTGGTTGTGTCTTTACGTCAGAGGTGGGTATCTTGTAGACACCATATAGATGGCTCATATTTTTTTATCCATTTTATCAGTTTATGCCTTTTGGTTGGGGAATTCAATCCATTAACATTCAATGTTATTACTGTAAAGGCATTACTTATTTCTGATGAGAGGTTGACACTTAACCTTATCAAGTATCCTTTTCTCTTGCTGCTTTCAGAATCCTCTCTTTATCTCTAATATTTGACATTCTGAATAGTAGGTCTCTTGGGGTAGGTTTATTTGGATTTATTCTGTTTGGGGTGTATTGTCCTTCTTGGATATTGATATTTATGTCTTTCATAAGGGTTGGGAAGTTTTTGGTCATTATTTCCTCAAATAATCTTTCTGCCCCTTTTCCATTACCTTCTCCTTCTGGGACACTGATAATGCAAATGTTTGTACATTTCACATTGTCTTTCAATTCCCTGAGACTCTGTTCCATTTTTCCCATTCTCTTCTCTTTCTGCTCTCCTGTCTTTTCTAGTTCAGATGTTCTGTCTTTGAAATCACTATTTCTGTCTTCAAGCATTTCAAATCTACTCTTATATGTCTCTAATGTATTTTTAATCTCATCCATCATGTCTTTTATTCTCATAAGGTCTGTTACTTTTCTTTGCAGACTTTTAAATTGTTTTTTATGCTCACCCAGTGTCGTCTTAATATCCTTTATTTCTTTAGTCATATTTTCTTTAAATTCTTTGAAATGATTTAGGAGAGTTGTGTAATTATCACTGATTAATTGTCTTAAATCCTGTATCTTTTCAGGGTATTCAGTTAGTTCTTTTGGCTGGGCCATCTCTTCCTGTTTCCTAGTATGGCTTGTAATTTTTTGCTGATGTTTAGGCATCTGAATATGTTGGTGAATTTACTCTGATGGCTAATTTCTCTCCATTGCTTATAGTTTTTTTTTTTTTTTTTTTTTTTTTTTTTTACCAGCTTGTCTTTGATATTTGGTTCAACTTATTCTAAGTCTTTAAAATTTCCCAGCTTAAATTATCAAAATCAGGCCAGGGACTCACTAATGGGGTGCAGATTTTCTTCCAGGGTTTAGGATACAGATAGAACAGAGAACAGTTTTTGTCCATGCAATTTCCAGACAGGCCAGCAGATGGCACTCATCAACTCACCTTTCCACAGAGGTGTTTCAGTCTGGTCTTTCCTGTGTTCCTGTGCTGAATCTCCAGAGCTGAGATTCAAAGCAGTCTCTGCTGGCACAATTCACTGAAGAAAAGCCCCCTGACTCTCCCTCCCTTTTCCCTTGAAACAGCTGACAGGGAGGAAGGTGTCTGTTCCCCTCTCAGTTGACTGCAGTGAGTCAGGAGTTTTACCCTTGCTTAATGTCTTGGGGTGGAGAAGGGGAGTCTTTCCTGGCTGCTATGGGGGCTTGGTAACTCACGTTTGTTGTTTCAGCTTCTTCATCTCTCTGTCCTTCACCCTCCTGGAAGTTGTGTAGCACTGTCCTGGTCTGCTGACCCCCAATGCAGGTCCCTCAGACAGCTTTTGGCTCTTTTTTCTGTTGTTTTTGTGAGAGCATTGAGCTCTGCCTGTTAGTGTGACGCCATCTTCCCATAATTCCTGGTGTTTAGTTTTATGATATATTGATATTATTAAGCATTTTTCTTCATTCTTTTTATTAACAAGAAGACTTTGTTCATATCATTTAACCAGTCTGTGCTCATTTGTGTATCTTTCTGAACATAGAGAAACAATTGAGTTTGTTTTTAGGATTACATGAGATAAATATGCCTAGTCAGAATTTTAAAGTAATGCTTCCATAATCGGTTACTTTATTTTTTGATGTTGAAATAAAGTTTACTTAAAAAAAAAAAAATAGAGAGTGAAAAATCATAGAGCAATAGAGGGCTAAAGAACTGGGGAAGTACAGAGGAGAGGAAGACCTTCTCTCTTAGGTGGCTCCCTGAGTTATGGCCATTAGTGCTGAATTCCAAAACTTTTCCAGGAACTGATCAAGCTGTTCTGTGACAGACAAGCATTACAGGAGAAGAAAGTGTAGCATGGCTAGTAAGTCTTTTAGAAAGGCCACAGAGGTGGCCCTAGTCCAAACAAATAGGTTCTCAATGGTATTCTTTGGCTCCTAGTAATTTCATCATCTATTGGAAACAATTGAAGCTTCTGGTGTTTGGAGAATTTGACATCTTCCAAATTACTTAACTGTCTTCTAGATTTATTACAGGTTGTGAAATGTAGAGAAAGTTCACTCTCTTTTTAATGTGCATTATCTTTTACAGTCAGAGTATTATTTTATTTTAAACAATTGGTTTTATATTTTCATTTTTGCACCAGCTATAACAACAACTTAGATATTTTGCATTAGCATTTGTATTTTCTTTTGAGAATTTCCTTTATAGAAATAATTATTGTCTTAATCATTACTGATTCCTTAAATATCCTTAAATATTATTTCTGGGATTAAAGCATTATCCCAGTTCCTCATGTTTTCAGTTTTAGCAGTAATATTCAGGATGAAATTGAATTTTATGTGGACAAAGTCTATTCATCAAACTTTCTTCAGTAAATTGGGCTACTAATGTGACCCTAGTGAAATAACAGAAAGGCATGCACATGTTGTTTTTCCCTTAATTTGCATGTAATGTATTATTTGCAGACTTTAACTTATAGCAACCTGTGTTCATGCTATTATTCATTTAAAAATATTTGATAGAGTTTGCGTAGTTGGGAGCTGGGACAGAAAACCTTGATATTATGCCTATGCAAACAATGTCTAATACTGTTCTCTTTTGTGACCTTGTGAGAGTGTTTTTCTTTTTCTTTTTCTTTTTTGTCTGTTTGTTTTAATTCTCACTATCTGAAATGGTATTTGTGATTAGAATTTAGCAACTTGGGGGCATATCATAGTTACAAAATGCCTTAGAGAGGGGTATTAATTACACTCCACAGAAACTCAAGCACAGAGGGCCTCATTATGCCTCATTTGTCTTAAGAAGAAATTGAAGGTTAATTGATTTTCAGAGGTTTACAACCACGAATGAAGACCAGAACATGTATCTTCTTATTCTGGTTTATAATTTCTGGTATCTTCTGTTCAGTATGTACTAAAAAAAATTGAGGTGAGGCCTAATAACTTTAGGTTTATTAAGTGTTTCTCTAAAACTCCTCTTTAAGTAAAAGACAGCCTCTGCAGTTGGCAAAACAGCAAATGGATGGTATTAATAGTAAAAGCTCACATTCATGGACCATTATGTAGTCATTACCATGATCATTATCATGACTATATGGATGGAAGGACTCAGAGCCTTTAGGGGAGTAAAACAAACTATACAACTATGTCTTTGTTAAAGTTATGGCACTGTAAAATATTTGCCTGCACGTGGTTAAGGTCTGAAATGTAATGTGAAAATAATTTGATATTTTAGAATAACAGGATTCTGGCTAATATTTTCTCTCATATCTTAGATTCTATTAATGAAAATATTTTTTTGTGGCAATCAGAAATTATGTTAAAAATCATATTCATGACTTATTTATAGTTTCTTTCACTCAATTTATGTATTGAACTATTAAAATATGGCAGACACTGAGGTGTTGGCAGTATATTCATGAAAAGATTAAAATAAAACTCATGATATTTTGTTTTTTACATGCAATTCATTAAGAATTTTCAGCAACCATGGGAGGGATTTTCATGGCTCTCCAGATTAAGTTGAATAAATGGCTATGCCTCTGTTGGCAGTTGACTCCCCAAAAAGATCACCAGTAGAACCTATTTATCAAGCAAAATGAAGTATTCGACACTACACTGAGGGAGAACACCACCGTGCAGAAACTTAGAGCTTCTGGCCTGGTCTGGGAGCCTGGCCCTGCAAAGTGGAAAACTGGCTGTTATTGGGCAGATTTTAAGACTGAGTAGCTTTGGATCGATGGCATCTTGAAGTGAAGTGAGGGTTTTGAAGAGCAAGCTGTTAGTCTTGATAAATATGCTATTTTCGTTGGTTTAGAGTCTTATTTCCCAGGAACGAGTATTTCCTGGAGCAAGTACCTAAAGTAACTTTTGCCTGGTCTCACTATTGTTCAGTCCTAAAGTGGGCCCTTAAGATTTGCCTCAGAATTGTTTAGCACTGGAACAGGGAAGTATTTTGTTTTCAATTCTTAACTCTTTGGTGAGTGAGGCTAGATTTCATACGTATTCGTCCAAACATTAGATATTGCAACAAAGCAGATGCTGTCATCTTTTTTTTTTTAATTTTACATACTGTCACTCTTGTTGCTTGGTGGTGTCAAAAAACATAGGCCTTGGGATACTTAGAGGGACGAAAATTCAAGGAAGATAAAGGTCTAAAAGTGGACAATTGCTGTTTTGGCCTCAGTATTCTAACACTCTTCCCGTTTTGGAGGAATGTAGAATAGGTAGGAGGCAGGATCCAGCCTTCCTTCAGGGAAGCAGCAGGGATAGGCGTTCTTTCTGCATACCCCTCTGGCAGTTAAAGTGAGGGCCTGTGACCTCAGTGCTTAATCTGACACTCCCACCCAAGACTTGGGATCTTAAAGGCGTGGCTCAGACCCACAGTGTCACACGTGCCACTATTGAGCAGAAAGGCCAGTGGCATGGTTGTTGTGGTGTGGTGGTGGGGCCAGGGGTGGCAGTTTCCTGCTGGTGAGCAAGAGGGTCCTGGGAAGGCTCTCCTGTGGTTCCCTCCTGGCTGGGCCTGGACTCTTTTGGGTCCTGCTCAAGTCTGGGGCTTCAAGCTCCCTAGCCATTCTGCCATCTATCTTACATTCTTGTGATAAAAGCCCTTTTTCTGCTTAGGTTTACTAGTGTTGATTTCTGCTGTTTGCCACCCAGAACGCTGACAAGTACACAGTCTTGAATTTATTATGAGTCTCACCAAGCTAGAAACCAAAATATAGGAAATGCCTTGACTTTTCTAGGACTTTAATTATAAAATCATTACTAAAGTGTTACTGGGGAGGAACCAAAAGGAAAAACTGAGTTTTGATTTCAGTGAGTTCTTTTTAAATAAAGGACAAAGACAAAAAGAGGGGGAGACGAGTCTCTTGAGAGATCCTTGACAAAGTTTGCGAAACTCTCAATAAGGAGAAAAGGACAGGGCTTCATTGCAATTATTCCCTTTTGACTGTTCAAGTTGGTAGGCTTAAAATGGACTTCTAACAAGAGTGGTTTGCACTGCAGTTAATTAAATGCATGAAATTACAAACTGCATGTCTCTTTCCCTTTGGAGAATAATCTTCTTCCTTAAGTGCTATTTTGTTTTAAACTCTCTCTTTCTCTTTTAAAAGACGTTTGCCCTGAAGGAAAATTAACTTTGTCTGCTGTTAGTGCACTGAAAAAGGGCTTCCCTTTGAATGAGGGCATGCACTTCTGTCTGACTCTCCCTTACATTTAGTGCTAAATTTACCAGAGTTAGTTCTCAGTTTGCTACTGATATAAACTTTTGAAGACAATCATGTGAAAACATAGGAGAAATTGTTGATGAAACTTTTGTTATAGATGTCCTTGTCCTTTAAAAGTAAATTTCTCTTTATTGTCGGGTAATATAAGTGTGTGTGTGTGTGAAAGAGAGAGAGAGAAAGATAGAGAAAGATAGAGGAGGAAGGGAGGGAGGGAGGGAGGGAGGAACTTCAGAAGAAATACTTCAGAGAAAGATCATTCCCAAGACCTATCATCAGTCTGCAGCATCATTCCTGACAGTAGAAGATATAGACACATTACCTTATCATTCCCTGAATCCCAAGAATCCTTTCCTTCCTGGCACTCTTTTCTCACCTTAATACACTCTATCTCAAGTATAACCACAGTTTTTCAATCCCAATTTTAATTTTATGCTTCAGAATTTGTTTCTTCTTCCATCTTCCCTCAATAAAATATCTATTCTTTAGGGAGTCTATTCTAGTAAAATAGAAAGAATCCAATAAAGCCATCTTTCATCAGAGTAACTCAATAGCTTGTTCCAATGTTAATGGCTGAATTATGAGGAGAAATGGAGGAATATTTGAGTTTCCAAACTTCTTCAGAATATGAATTGCTTATTTAGTACTATTTTCTATGGCTGAGCAATTCCTGGTTGGTTTAACAACAACAACAAAAAGTAATTGAAATGGTTTAGAAACAGAATCTGGCATCAGCAATAACAGTGTTGAAGAAACTAGGTATTACAAGAAGGTACTCTTTTAGTATGCTAGGCTGTTGAAAGCAATATATCAGAAATGTATTGGCTTTTACAATGGGGATTTATTAGTTTACAAGCTTACAGTTCAGACGCTATGAAAATGTACAAATCAAGTCATTATCAGGCAATGCTTTCTCCCCAGAGACTGGCTGCCAGCAGTCCTGGACTGCTCTGTCACATGGCAAGGCACATGGTGGCATCTGCTTGTCTCTCCCTTCTCATCCAGATTTTCTTGCTTCAGCTTCTTGCTTCCATGGATTTCTCTCTCTCGGTCTGAATTTCTTTCTCTTATAAAGGACTCCAATAAGAGAATTAAGACCCACTGTGGGCCAAACCTTACTGAAGTAACCTAATCAAAAGTAAATCAGGGGCGGATGTGGCTCAAATGTTTGGGCGTCCGTCTCCCATATGGAGGGACCTGGGTTCAATCCCTGGCACCTCCCGGTAAAATAAGGAAAAATATAGAAGGCGCACAGGCCGTCAGGCCCCGCGAGCGGGTGCGGGTGCGCTGCCATGTGTGGGTGTGCCAGGCCCTGCCGAGCCACGCAGCAAGATGATGACATAACAGGAGAGTGACACAAAGGGAGAGCTAAGATGAGACGTGTTGAAAAACCAGGAATTAAGGTGGTGCAGGTGGCAGAATGCCTCTCTCCCACATCGGAGGTTCCCAGGATAGAATCCCAGTGAAGACAAGAGGAGAAGGTTGAGAAGAGAGGGCAGGAAACAGACACAGAGAATTGCCCAGCAAATGCACACAAAAACAGCAAAAAGGTGTGTGTATGGGGGGGGCAGGTAAAAATGGATGAAAGTAAATAAATAAATAAGTCTTAAAAAAATCAGATGACATTTGCAAAAAATAAAATTGGCATCAGTTGAAATAACTTTACTAGATCTTTTATTTAAAGGATTTTTTTTATCAGAAAATGACTGACCATTCCAATTAGTCTCATATCATGACAACAAAATTAAGTTGTCTCTGTATGCCTTCTAATTTACATTAAATTATCCCCATGGCAGCATTTTTTTTTTTTTTTCTTTTTTAAGGATTTATTTATTTATTTACTTTTATCCATTTTTACACCCCTTCCCCCTCCCCCCCCGTTTTTGCTGTTTCTGTGTCCATTCGCTGGGCAACTCTGTGTCCATTTTCTGCCCTCTCTTCTCATCCTTCTCCTCCTGTCTTCACTGGGATTCAATCCTTGGAATCTCTGATGTAGGAGAGAGGCATCCTGCCCGCGCAACCTTAGTTGCTGGTTTTTCGGTGCGTCTCATCTTGCCTCTCCCTTGTGTCACTCTCCTATTATGTCATCATCTTGCTGTGTGGCTCGCGGGAACTGGTGGTGCGCCCGCGCACAGGGCCTGGCGGCCCACGCACCTGCTATATGTTTTTTAAATTTTTACCAGGAGGTCCCGGGGATTGAACCCAGGTCCCTCCATATGGGAGATGGACGCCAACCAGATATAGCCCCCTGCTATATCTCTTAAGGTTGACCAGAGATACCTAGAGTTACAGTCTTTTCCCATACAGGATGGACATATAATAAATCAGGCTTAGTTTATCACCAGCATTCTAAAAACCAGACCTAGGGAGGAAAACGAGGTCTGGGGACACATGCATGGTTTCTAATATAGCGAATGTTTAGCCCACCCTGATTATCACAGAATCAGGACAGTGAGAAGATGGCAGCATTTTCTAAGCACAGGCAAACAAGAGATTGCATGAGCGACATAGGCCTATACAACTGGGATTGAAATATATCAGTCTACAATATTAAAAATATATATGGGTTTTAGTAAATGCTTTTGAAAAGGAATTATGATGATCTGCAAATTTTTTCCTCCTAGAACATATCTTTCTAATAATGCCCCATAAGAGGCGACATTTAAATCTACATTCCGGATAGGTCACAGGACAACAATGCCATTTGAGGCATATTATGGGTAAAAATCACGTGGCATCCTCAAGGAGAGAGGCTCCGCCTTTCTAATTCTAATTCTGTGTTGTAAACTGGTAGTAAACTGGTGATTCACTGGACATCTGGGGACAATGGAGAATTTCCTCACCTGGGAAAGAGGGACTAGTCTATAAGGGCATGGAGAGTGCTAAACATGGACACCTGGGCAGGGAAGACCTCTGCCATTGTGTGTGTGTGTGTGTGTGTGCGCGCGCGCGCGTGCGTGCTCTCGTGCTTTTTCTTAGAGAATGAGTTACAATCCAGAACAACAGTTGAGACCAGGGATTGGCAATCTGTGGTCTATGGCCCAAATCCTACCCACCCAGCCACCTGTTTTATAAATGAAGTTTTGCTGGAGTGCAGTCACCCCTATTATGATCTATTGCTGTTTAATACTACAACTGAAAAGTCAAGAAGCTGGAATATTTGGAGTTGGAAACCTTATGGCCAGCAGAGCATAAAATGTTTGTGATCTGGCCCATCACAGAAAAAGTTTGCCAACCCTTAGTTAGACTGTAAGCATTTACTGAATGGATAATTTATTGGATGACTTGGACTTTTAATGTATTAAAAAACCATAATCATCTGCTGCCTGTGGCAGGGAGGGAGCCAAGGAGAGTTGGAGATCGAAATAGCCTGGAATAGGCTTCCGTCCTACATTCTGCTCGATAACTTTACTCATAAGAAATTATAAACTTGCAGACACTGTCAAAGAGATTATAATTAGATGGAGTTCCAAAGTGACTATGGAAATAAAAGAGCTGGTTTCAGGAGTTCAGTCCTATTCGTTGGTATAGAAGTTTGGGGGATCTGAACAGTGTTTTCAAGCTATAAAAACCACTCATGGAGCAAATCACCCCACTCTGAATAGGACCATGTTTCTCACCTGAGCATTTGGAAAAGAACATTATAGTTTAATAAAATCCTCATTAAATTAGAGGAAAAGTCCATTTAACTATGGAATATTCTCGACTAATGGAAAAATTAGCAGGAAAAGCCAAATAGGAAAATTTAAGGCATGCATTTTCACTATAGAGCTCTTTATACTTGGGAGAGACATAGATTCCCTTTTCTAAGGTTAAATTAGGATAAGGAATCTGTACTTTGAAATCAGCTCATTTCTCTGTTCTTTTATATTTCTGCTTTTGGTATCGCTCAACTCCATTGCTTCCTAGTGAAAATTCCCTTTGGGAAACTGCCAGGAGAGCACAGTAGGGAGTAGGATTATTATATATTGGGGTAGTTCTGCAAGTATGGCTGATTTTTAAAGTATCATTATTAATAGTTTGGAAAGCTTTGGTAATGTCATGTAACGTGCTAAGGTTGTTCAAATTTGGAGAAATCTTTAATAATTAATTCATGTATAAGCACTAAGAAAATTTCAGGTCATTTCAGGTAGGTGTGTGTGTGTGTGTGTTGACTAATCTCACATAATCTTTTTATTTTTTAACCAGTTTGTCATTGTGGTCCTCACTCTGTCATAATATAAGTTTTATATCATCATCAATGTTAGCATTTTATATCAAATTAGGAAAAAATTTAAAAGTTTTTGCAGTCTGTTAGTTTAATTCATTCCTCTTCCTTAATTGAATTGCCAAGCAATTTAAGAGCCTGTTCATCATTTCTATTTGAAATTTATCTCTTCCTCTTAATAAATTGCCACTTTGGGGATAATTTGAAAAAATTGTTAAAATTCGCTGCTTGATATCTGAATCATTTCTTTTGATTTAATCACTCAGTTTTATTGTACTTTTTACATATTCCCATAATAGCTTTTGAAATTTTCTCACAATTGTTTTTGTATTCTTTAATTTAAAAAAGGATATTTTTGATATATATCTTTAATGTATGTCCAACTCAGAAATCAGTAATTTCTCACTTGTCTTATTGAAGTTATTGAAATGTGTCTTATTGAATGTTATTGAAACATTCCAAATATTTCTCCAAATTCACTTCTTGATATCAGAATAATTTTTATTTTACTTTTACAAATTTTATAGAAACATATCACTAAATTGCCATTGCCAGGGCCTCACCCCAGAATCTTGAGAGGTGCTTGTACAAGCAGAGAGTCCTATAGCTTAAGTTTCATTAGCTTTACTATAAGTCCACCTTTGCTCCTCCCTGTCATTCTATCACCTCCCACAAACACTCTACAAGTACACCCATGCTAGCTTTTGCTTTTTCACTATTGCTCTCTGGGTACTCTAATGTTACTGAAAGATTTTACAACACATGACTCTAAAGTGATGCCTCTGCTACAGATCCAGCCACAGCCCAGGCCACAGCAAGTAGCTGGTGCTGGACTGATGGACACCATTGGAAGCAGTCAGGTACCCAGAAACTACAGTCTTGTGAAAAAGGACAAGGGACACAGCTTGTCTCCAAGTGGTCAGAGGCAAGAGAGCTCTCCTGAAGTCTGAAGGCTATTGATTAATTTAACCAAAGGACACAATGGCCACATGGGCCTACCTGGAACTCCATTTTCTTCCATAATAATTCAATGTTCTTTTAATGTGGTGACCTCTTGCTTTATTACTCAGGGTTCCCTGCCATCTGAGACCTGGCCTGGCTTACTTGTCTAAATTTTAAACTCTTGCTTTTGTACCATTGTCTAATTCAGAATCAGGTCAATTGCCTTTCCATCTTTGTCTGTGGGTGCCAAAAGTACAGAGGTCTTATAGGTGATCTCTTTATTCTTTTTCCAGAAAAAGTATCAAATAACTGTGTCAGAGATGAAGTGAAGCACAACCTCCAGTAATTGAAACGCAAGAGGAATTTAGAGAGGGAGCAGAATGCAAGGACAGCCAATTATTCCTTTCAATAAGTAGCAACAGCTCCACAGTGAGAACGTGTTGATCTTACTTGGTGGTAAATCTTCCCTTGGAGAAAGGCGACCTGATTGAAAAAGGACCTGCCAAAACTGTTCTAGGAGCTAGGGGTTGGAGAGATGGTTGTGAAGTAAGGAGGGGGTTCAGTGTAACACAAGGATCTTCCCCTTCAGAAAGACAGAAAAGATGGCTGCAATAAAAAAAGGGACTGTGTGAGAACTAGCCTAGCACTAGCCAGCTACAGAGAGGCAATCCTCATAGCTGGCTCTTTGCATTGGTTAAAATGATCAGGACAAGAATATTAAACAGGAAAAAAACTCTCAGCTCTGTTGGGTGGAATCCTCAGGCTTGGCAGTAGAGGAGCTGAGTAATCCCTGCAGTGTCCTGAAAGCTAGAAGCCTGAGCAGATTCAGGCCAATTTGGATGACATCCCCAGGGATTCCCTTCCTTATTTTGAACAGAAGAATAGACTTGGATGGGGCAGCATGTTCCTGAAAGTTGGCAGGCACCCACTGAACAGAATAACTGATTTGCTCGGGCTGCATATGCCAATTGAATTGCCAGGCAGACATTGCCTAGGGGAAATACCTGCTAAAATTGAAATGATCACGAGTTAGATGAATTAGACATTTACCAGTGTCAACTATTATTACACATCATTTAAATTTTTACAAAATGCTATGTGTACATGACAAAAAAATCAAACAGTAAGAATATGTACTAAAGTTCGTATTCTTTTTCTTACCCCAGATTTTTAGTGCCCCAGCCCCATCCCTGAGGCATACCTGCCATTACCAATTCCTTAAGTAAACTTATAGAAAGAGCCTATATATATACAAGCATGTATATCCACTTTCATTTATTAAACACTTTACATTGATGATTTTAGAGTTGAAAAAAATCTAATTGTAATAATTGCAATCACTTTAACATATTTTCTTGTTCTTATATATTTGCTTTGTTTAAAACTTAAACAATTACAAACCTTAAGCCAGTCTAGGAAAAAATGTGTAAATATTTCTGTTGGTATCTTAGACATCTGTTATTTTTTAAATAATCTTTTCTTACTTATAAATGTAAGGCATTTTCATTATAGGAAATTTGGAAAAATAGACAAGTAATTAAAATAATTTTACTGCAACATGCAGTGAAAAGAACTATTAGTAATTTGTATCCTTTATATGTATTTATATATATATATATGCATTGATAAAAAATCTAAATGCATCATAACTTTATTTTTACATGTGAAATTATTTTTCACTTAATTTTTTCTTAAACACTCTTACTGTTATTTGATATCATAAAAATTCTTCTATATAATTATCTTACAGATTAATATTGTTTTCATATTATATTTGTATTAGATTATTTCAAGTTTTTCATCATTATAAAATACTTATGCATGCAAAATATTTTTAACATATCTGATTGCCAACGTGAGAAAAGTTTCTAAATTCTGTAAATATTTTGTACATCTGATTTTTTCTTGGGAAAAATTTCTGATGAGAATCAAGAAAAAAAGGACTTGGGACACATATATGTCATTGTTCTACAACTTTATGAAAGTATTCTCTTACATCATACTTAGTAAAATCTTAAAAAGATAAGGAGGGCACCTTCAGGGTGGTGACATTTTGCAGCTAGGTGGGTCTTTGGGAATAAGAATGAATTTTTTTTCTATATGCCAGTGCCACACTCTGGGCTAAAGCTTATTATGACTTGCCATCTCTGATAATAGAAGTAATTTCTGGTTTTTTAATCTGTCCTGATTTCCTTGCACTACTCTTGGATCTGGATCTCCCAGTCAAACACATTCCTTCATCCTGATCGTTACTCAAATAACCAAAATATTAATTCAGTAATACTGTATCAGGAGCTTGACTTCACATGCTAAAACAATTTTTTGGTATTCATTTTATAAATGCCTTGTTCTCAAACCAACGGTAACAATAATCTTCATCATATCATTTCTTGCCAGTTTTCTCTTTTTTTAAATAAGGAAGATAAAAACCATCCAAAGAATTGAGTGTTTAGTGAGGTCCACATTTAGCATGACTGCTGATTGACTCTTCCCTTCACTAAGCCTTATTACTTGTTCTCTTACCTCTAAAATATGTAGTTTATATTGTATAGTAAGGCAGGTGGTAAGGGGTAAAATATTGCAACCTTTTTAGTTATCATTTATAGGAATGCTTCATATAATATTACAAATGTTCACAATTTTCCTTGTAATTTATACTACTTATGCAATATAAATAATTTGATAAGCACCAAGCCTGCTCAGCCTTTGCAGTATCTTGCCAAGAATAGATAGAGAACTGTGAAATGATGTTAGTAAATGCAGATTTCCAAGGTTACTGAGGAATATATTCTGAAGGCATTGAGTGTTGCTTTTATAATCAAAATAATGTTCAGTTTTATTTCCAATTTTATCAAGTGAAAGTGAGGGATTTAGTTTTCTCCAACAGTTATTCCTTTTTTGCATGAAAAACAGGTATTAAACATTAAACGATAGTCTGCTTCATTTTTTGGCTTAAAAATATTAAAAAATATAAATATTTTGGATGCATTAATTAGCAAACTATAATCTATACCTGCAGTGTTTCCCCTCTGTATAACCAGTACATGATTCTAAAGCTCATATTTCTGATATAAACTCTAGAGCTTTCTTAAAGACTTTTCAAAATGTCTTGATACATTTTATATAAGTGACTAGAATAAATACTGTCATATATTTAACTATATGAGGCCAGTGCTTATTTCGTGAATAATTTGAAAAACAGTTGAACAAAGACAATGGTGAGGCATTAACTTCCTCCCCCCAGAAGGAAACATATGAGAAATAAATGTTCATGGAGCTCCTTTCCAAGGGGATATATTAGTTATCTATTTCTGTATACCAAATCCCAGCAAAATAGATGGTTTAAAACAATAGTAGTTTATCATCTCTAATGGTTTCTGTGGGTCAGGAAATCAAACAAGTTAGAGTAGAGATGGCTTGTCTCTGCCCTACAATGTCTGAGGCCTCAAATGGAAGACACAACTGCTCAAGGGCTAGACCAGGGGTTCTTAACAAGGGGTCCATGAGCTTGAATTGAAACTCAAAAAAAAACATTCTTGTGGGGACATGTTGGTGCAGGTGTGATATATTTATTAAATAATACACGGTACAGTGTGGACTTAGTAAGGGGTCCGTGGTTTTCACCTGACTGGCAAAGAGACCATGGAACAAAAAAGGTTAAGAACCCTGGGCTGGAATCATCTGAGAGCTCTTTCCCTCGTGTGTGCTGTTTTTGATGCTGGCATCAGGTGGGGGATTTAGTTCCTCTCCATGTGTACTCTCTCTGAGGGCTAATTTGAGATTCCTCACAGGATCATGGCTGGGATCCAAGAGCAAACATCACAAGAGAAAGAGCCTGTTGGGAGTTATATACCATTATTGATGTAGCCTTGGAAGCTACGGAGCATCACTTAGACCACAAGTCTCCTTCAAGTCTCAAAGAGCAGGAACAGAACCTCCTCCTATGGGATGAGTGTCAGTCACAACATGAGAAGATGGATATATTCTTCTTTCTAAAATACAATCTGCTATGAGGGTTAGGGGTAGGTTTAGCTAATGCCAGGTTAGAGTTTTATTGTGTGGTACATGAAAGCTTAGGACCATAAGTGATTTGCAAAAAAGAGATGTGGTGGGGGAAGGAAAATAATTTTATAATCTGTGTTTACAAAGGAGCAAAAAGAAAGGCAAGGTGAGGAATCTGGCACCAGAGACAGACTTTGAGAGGAAAGCCGAGATGGTTAAAGGGAAAAGTTATAAAGCTTTACTCTGTGGTATGTGAGCTAAAATTATTTCCCTGTATTCTTATAATCTTTAGAAAAAGTGGTATCCCAATGGGTTATAGAGTTGGATTTATTTTTGGAAAAGATGCAATAAGCTGCTGAATATGGCCTCAAGGTAGTTGTGGGTAAAAAGTTGAGGTCTACTAAATCTGGGTTACATCTGCTTTCAGAAAAAAATTTAGTCCTAAATGTGGCTGTCACAGCCTGATGTTTGGTGGTTCCCAAATGCCAGTGCAAAAGACAGGTGCCAGTCCATGATGAAATTTCCATTGGCAGGCTCTGAAATCAGAAATTAGAACAATATCATGAATCTTTCATAAAGCTAAATTTCTTAACTTACATTAATTATGAACTTATGTCCTTCCAACATTTTTTTTTGTTTTAATGTTTTTTTTTTCATGAAATGATGGTAACTACTTGATATTTGTGTTTTAGATTTTTAACCATTCATATTTGAAAAAATAAAGTTGTTGGCTACAATACAGTAATTCCTAAAACACTGTGCTGCTATTCTAAATTGTAATGTGCTTGGCAGAAAACTTTTCAATCCTTTTGCCTTAATATGTTCTTTTTTTACTGATATTGTATATAAAAAGATAATGTAAATTTATCTGAATATATAAAAAATAATTCAGTTACTTCTCATAATCCCAAAAGATTATTCCTGAGTTATTCTTTTCTTTGGTCTTTTAACACTATCACTAAAGCAGAGGCTACATGAAAATATAAATAGGACAATATAATCTCATACAGGTTTATTGTGAGGATTAAATAACTCAATAAAGACCTTGGAATTGTGCCTGATATATGGTCGGCATTCAATAAATATTGTCATTGGTGATGGTTGATAATGATTCTGTTGAAATTGCTCTTCTGCTGTACACTCAATTTCTGCCATTAGAATAAGTATTTTAACCAGATGGCATACTGCTTTATTCAGGTTTACTCCAAGTTAATTGTTGTTTCAGATAAAAACAGGTCTAAATTTTAATTTTTAGTCAAGCTATGATCTCTACTATTTAATTTTCAATATTAGAATAATACCATCAATCTCATAAGCTGTTTTTGAGAATGAAATGAGAGCATATTGTAAGGTGCTGTACAATGCCTGGCACACATAGTAAGCACTCAATAATTGTTTGCTCTAACTAGGTGAGAAAATTGAGGCCCAAGGAGTTTATGACTTGCTCAAGGTCATAAGGTAGTTCATGGCTAGTCAGGATTAGAATTCTTGAAATTATTCCCAACCCAGTGTTCTTTCCTTTACAGTAAGCTGTCTCATCAACTGGCAGCTAATGAAATACTTTCTTATGTTACTAACTTTTGAAATATGGTGCCTTGCCTCTGCGAGTAAACTGTAAGCATCTCAAAGACTAGAAACATGGGTTACTGATTTTTTCAACCACAGGCTTTAGTAAAGAGCTCTTGCTATTATAGGGACTCAGTGTTCATTTGTTAATTGTGAGCTTTTAATGTCACAGCATTCAACCTGAAATTATTTAATGCATCCCATATTTCTCATTTCTTCTTCAGTAGTTTAGCATATAAGAACAGCCAGCCATTACAATCCTCTGCACAAAATTCAAATAGCATAATGTATTACCATCTTCTCTTTCCTCTGTAATTCCCCAGAGAAGAACTTGCAATTTGCTATTAGATTTCTGCAATATGAAGAAAATAATTAAATTCATGTATGCTTTGATTTCTCCACTTATAGAATTGCATTATGCAATCACAAAAGAATTCCGATATAATTTAGCTTATTGTTATGTAAATTTAGACATAACCCTGGCCACAATATGATCCCAAGAATATAGCAAGTGCCCATAGGGAAAACATAGTAGAATATCTCAAGGATGGGGATTATTTTTAGTTTTGGGCAATAACTTTTAAATAAAGGCGCTCTACTCATAAGGCATAAGTGTCACTATTAACTACATTCATTAGTAAGCTAATATTTGGGGTATATTTTACAAACCTCTATTAAAGGTGTAGTAGGCTACTTGGTATTACAAATTACTTCCTGGATTGCCTTTGGCCCTACACTTAAGAGTTAAGCTAGCAGTTGCAAAACAAGCTTAATGTTTTTGCCTTTGAAAGGTATAAGTTCCTCTTTGTCAGTGTCTGCATTTCACATTTTAAGAATTTATCAGCTTTCACAGCAAATGTGCATGCCCTACAAGTTTTAATTTTGCCTTCATACTTGGGATGAAGTCAATACCTATATAAGTGAACAGCTGACAACTCTGACTTAGAGGACCAGATAGGCTAATTTGTCCTGTAGGCTTATAACACTCGAGCCTGTTTTTATCTAGCCCCCAGAACTTCCCCAGCTTTCTGTTTCTGAGCTGCATAACCAAGAATTCATCTCCTGTTTAGGTGTGGATCAGGAAGGGCTCTTAAGAGAGAAGTGGAGAACTTGTTAAGCCTTCCAGATTCAAAGGACTACAAAGTGCTCTCCATATGGAAATTCAGGAAGAACTGCAGTTATAGTCCCTTGAGAAAATCACACTTTAACATGACTTAAAAATGGCCAAATTTAATAACATAGCCAATTTTGAAGTTTGCTGGCATGTGACTCTCCTCTAGAAAGTCTTGGTTTCCAGCTTGAGCTCTTTAACCACAAATAGAATCTACTAAGGCTTATCAGGAACCTGGCATATTGTTCGAGAATCAAAACTTTTCTGCTTGAAAACTAGGGCATAACTCAGTTACATATCAACTGGGATATGAGAGAAAGAGGATACAAAGACAGTTATTACATTATAAATAGTTTGAAGAAGTGAGAGTTACCTATTGGCCAGAATAAATATCAATACATAACATTCAAGTGGAAGGAGACCCAGTTTACAAAATGTAGCAATGAATTATGGGTCCTTTAGGTTTGATATTATGGTGAACCATTAATTCAGATGAGAACCACTAGTATGCAAGTAGTATTTTGCCAATTAAAAAGTGCTTTCTCTGAGTTAATTTTCATATTAGCTGACAGAGGGCAAGTGAGTGACTGGGTCTGATAATATGTTGGGCAAAATCAGCCAGTCATTATACCCTAGCAAATGCTAGTGACTCCACAACAAGGTGTAAATGGCTTCCATATTTGAATGATTTTCTTTAAATGTTATGGAAGACCAGTTTCCTTTCTTCAATTCATAGCATGATCAAAATGTAACATACTTCATGAAGCATTTTTGTCCAATACCCTGACTTGGGAATGATCTCTTGCCATATAAATGTTTAGCTGTTCTCTTATTCCTTGTTCACCTAAGGCATGGTGGGTGTTAAAACTCCTTTGGCTACTTGGAAGCAAGATGCCAATTCCCAAATTGCTGCAATAATTGCTGTACTTGGGAAGTTGTAAGATACGAGTTCCAATTCCAACCTAATTCATTACATTCTGCCACAGTCTGTGGTAGTTTGCTCACCCATCTGCTGTGCCAGTTTCATTATCTGTAACCTGAGGGTAATAGAAGGGAATGATTGCCTGAGCATCAGGCCTTACATGGCAGACAGGGCAGACTTAGATAGACCGGCCAAAATGAGCACTACTAACCAGAACGCTGCACCATACCCACTCTCTGTCCATCTGCAGTGTGGAAGGCAGCCGAGACAGGGGTCAGTTTGTTCAGGAGACCACACATTAAGACCTTCTGAGCTGTTCCTCATCATTTTCACTTGAATTACTTGGCAAGGCCATCAGCCTCTGATTTGAATTCTGTAGTGACTAGGTGGTCCAACTGCTTAGTGCTACACATGGCCCACAAAGAATTTACATTACAAATAGCCCACCAAGCCAACCTTGGTGGGGGTGGGAAAGGGAAGAAGGGTGGCAATTTTTAATAAAGAAGCCTAAGAACCAGTCTGCCCCAAACCTGGAAATCACTGATTATAGCAGTCCCCAATGCCACTTGACCACCTTTCCTTCCTTATCCTTACTTTATTGGCATTAGGCTTCACATCATGGTTCCCACACGAAAGATGCTTTTCTTTTACACTTTATCTAGGTCTCCATCAGAGTCTATGGTACTGTACATGAATTTTAGAAAGAAGAATGAAAGCAATAATTGTGTAAAGAGAAGGAAGAGAAACAGGAAGGTGAAATTTCCATACCCAATTGTAGTTGAATATAAATTGTTCATATCTTTGTCTCAGTTACCATCTAGAAATGAAATATCCTAAGATTAAAGGATCTTAGATCTTCATTGTATCCTGCCTCCTTTGAGCTCGGCCCCTAAGGAAAACATCCCAAATCCCAAACAGGAATTTGAACTCTGTAATAAAAGGCTGGGCTGTAATCCAAAGTGTTTCCAGTATTTTTTCTGGTAGATTTTTAGTGAGTTTTCATGAAAAGCATTTGAATCAAATGTCATTTCATCTTTTAATGTTTTAGTCAACAGCAAATGATATTCTTTTCTGATACACTCTTCCCAAAGTGGCAGTACAGATTGTGGCAAATTGCCATTTTAACCATTAATCTTCAGTGATGCAGTACTGAATACATGGAAACTGGGAAAATTTAACTAAAGTACTTCTGTAGACTTTTAAAAGAAGCAACAGAGAAACCTGGCAAGGTAATAAGAGTGAAATTATATTACTTGTCAATAAAAATTCAAATATCACAGAAAATTTTCCACTTCAACATTGTAATAGATCTGGGTACATATCTTTAATTATAACCTTGTAGTTCAAAGTGGTTATTTATACTTAATATAGTCTATTTTCTTTATGGAATTTTAAGGCAAACACATCTGGGTTCAAATCCTGACAAGGCTATGGGAAAAAGAAGGCTAAGAGTAAAGAAGAATGAGAAGGAGGAAAAGAGGCAGGAAGTGTGGGAGAAAAGGTAGATGGAAAGGAGAAAGGAAGCTATGAGGGAGAAAAAGAAATACCTCAAGCCCATGAAGGATTATCTCACAAAGGGTGCAGAAAGGTGTCTTCTTCTCCACTGAGTGAAGAGGGAGTTGCAATGTGATCAAAGAGGAAATAAACCTAGACAAAATCTTAATGCAGGAAGTTCCTGAGACTAAAATGTGTTAAAAACTGGAATAAGTAGGAGAAGGAGGCTATATATCTACCCAAAGGAATATAAAAATAGGATAGCTTCTCACTTCTCTTAGATAGATCAGGTACAGAACCTATTAAAACAAGAAAGTAGATGCAAGGCTGTCTCTAATCTTCTATATTTTGCACCATGACATTAAGTTAACACTTCTCTAGTTTTCCCTGAGGTCAGCCAAAGTCTATGGCAGGAAGGCACATGCTCCCTAGGCTCTTTGGGAGTTTTTCTAGAGTGTGCCCCATGGATACAGGTTTTAAAAGTTTCCTCCACTGTTATTTCAGCATATTATTGAGTTGTCTCCAAATAATCCTCCCTCCCTCCTTGCATTTCCTCATTTGATGAACTCTCCTTAGTTCACCTTAATAGCCCCTGGACTACAGCACAAGTGCCTCTAGGGCTATTCTCTAACTGTACATTTGTTGTTATTACAATGTGGCTATTTGGATATTATAAAATGATAATGCTTAGAATTCTACAATATCATTCCTTAGGGTTGGGAGCATTTAGAACACCTGAGAAGGGGCCAGAGTTCAGAACCAGATCGAGGCAGATGTTCGGGTTGGCCCATTTTTCTGTGCTACAACATATGAGCCAGCTATGCCCCTCAGAGAAGAGAGCAGGGCTTGGTGAGCAATCACTGGGGCAGAACAGAATTTTGAGGAGGAAAAATGACAGGCAGGGGTAGACATCTTAGAAGGTTCTCAAATAAGAAATGATGCTTCCTATATGGCAGGGGCCAAAGAGTCACACATGAGACTAAGAGGATTGGAGCCTGAACTATAGGTGAAGCTCCTCTTCCATAAAAAATATAGTCAAAATATCACAGTGAACCCAGAGGTGGATGAGAATTATGGTTGAGGGTACAAATGCAAGAGTGTCCTTCAGTGAGCTAGAGTAGATGTACATCACTATTGCAGGGTGGTGGGAATGTGGAGAAGCATGAGAAAACTACAATTGGTGCGACCTATAGACTGTGGTTAACAGCAATACTATAATATTCTTGCATCTATGCCAAAGATGTGCTGTGTTGATAATGGGGGAGTATGGAAAAAGTGTGCCAGATGTATGCTATGAACCATGGTTGGTGGTAATAGTCTGATGATATTATCTCATAATGTGTAACAATTGTTCCAGCACGGTGTGGTGTGTTGGTGAAGGGGTGTTGTATGGGAATTCTACATGTGTGTATGATTGTTTTGCCAGTTCACATCCTCTGTAATAAAACATATTTTTAAAAAACAGGGTGGGTTGGGGGAAAAGTACACCAAATATAATATAGGGACCATAGTTGGTAGTCATATTTTGACGATGCTCTTGCATGGTTTGTAACAAATGTTTCACAATAATGCAAAGTGTTGGTGGAGGGGTGATGTATGAGACCCCTGTATGATGTTATGTATGTTTATTTTGTAAGTTCACAATCTTTACTATACACTTATTGTTTATGCATGTCATGTATGAATGATATACTTCAATAAAAAAATATATTAAAAAATGTATATATATAGTCAGCCTTCACGGTAAGCCAAAAGCATGGCTCAAAAAAGAAAATGTGGGTCAAGGTTAAGGGTAGAGCTTTCAGGAGGGGAATAAGAGATAATCTGTGATATTAACCTTGGTTGGAGTTTCTCTTGGTGCATTTGTTGTTGTTGGTAGTATAGCAGAGGGGTTAAGAGCGTCTGTTGCAAATTATTCTATAGTCATACTGGGCAGAGTTTGAATGGTGGCTCTACCCCTCATTGGTTGCATCTTCTGGGACAAATCACTTTCTCTATCTGAGCCTCAGTTTCCTCACCTGTAAAAAAGGATAATAATAATGCCTACCCGCAGAAACCTTATACCTTTCTCGTCTCTGTCTTCAACCTCTTCATCTCTCTATGAGATCCTTCCCTTGAGAATCAAAATATACTCAGATATCTTGTCTTAAGAAAAAAAATCCCTTGCCCCCTCCATTCACTTTTTTCTTATATGTTAGGGTTTCTGTTGACATTTTGGGCTGGATAATCCTTTGTTGTGGGGGCTGTTTTGTGCATTGTAGGATGTCAAGCAGCATCCCCAGCCTGTACCTGTGAGAGAACCCTTTCCAGTTGTGACAACCAGAAATTTCTCTGGACACTGCCAAATGTCCCCTGGGGGACAGAATCATTCCAGTTGAAAATGGCAGCTAGCTACTGCCTCATCTCTCTTTTCCCTCCCCAAAGCCACACTTCTCCACAGTTTCGCCCATTCTCACTATCTCTATTTCCTCACTTCCCCCAGCACCCCTGAACCTACGCTAGTCTCTGTTTTCCCCAGTTCACTAAGAATGTGGTTCTTATTTAGGTGAACAATAACTTTGATACCTTGAAATACAAATCACATTTTGAAATCACATATCTTATTTGATTTCTCAGCAGAATTCAATGCTTCTAGTAGCTCCACCTTGAAATACTCTCTTCTTTTGGCTTTTCTGACCAATTTCTCTTGGCCTGACCTCTTAAGTCCAGGATGCATGGGACAGCTGGGGCCTGACTCTCCATCCTCAGGAGAGGGGTACCCAGCAATAAGAGAGGACAAGCCTCAAAGAATAAGCACTTTTCACGCTTCTGCTTATATCACATTTGTTAGCAATCTCTTGGCCAAAGCACAGAGTCAAATGGGAGCTGACTACCCAAGGCAAAGATACAGGGATGGGCATTAAGGCAGCCATCTTGCAAACAATTTGTCACATTCTCTAAATGTTGAAGTCCCTCAAGTCATTGGTCCACTTATCTTCTCTCTAGTTGATCTTTCCAAACCCAGTTTCAACACCCTACCATGTCTACAGGACTCACGCATTTTATCTTTAACTCTGGCCTTCCCCCTGAACTCCAGACCTATCAGCTATCTACCTCTGTGAAATCTCCTTTCATATGTCTCAAAGATACCTTCCATTAATACATCCAAAAATTAACTCCCTCTAGCCATCACTGTTCCCAATTTCAGTGAACGATACCATCAGACATCTAGTTACTAAATAAATAAATAAATATCTAAGAGAAATATTTAATCTCTCCCTCTTTGTCATCCTATCATATTCAAAAGAATGTCTTCTAAATACCTCTCCTACGTGTCCTATTCTCTCCATCTCCACCACCAGTACTCTAGCCTGATCTGTCATTATCATTTCCCTGGACTATTGAAAAAGCCACCTAGATGATGCCAGAGTATCAAATCTGGCTTCCCTCCAACCTAGTCTCTACACGGTGGCCAGAAAGAAATCCTTTAAAATTCAAATCTGTTCATGTGTGTTCCCTGTCTATGGAGCTCATAGGAAAGAAACCTGTACCTGCAGTTTTAGTGCTAATGACAACTAAGTCTCATTCCTGCCTGTCACCTGCTGGAGCTCTGAGATAAAGTTCAGCCCCAGCACCCCCACCTTGCAAGCGCATGCACCCTTTCTCTGCCTTTTTCAAATTTCACACCAGACAGGTGCTATGAAAGTCTTCTTTATAAAACACCTGCTCACTTGCTGCTTCTCTTTCCATCTCTTTCTGCTCTGGATCTCCTCCCACAGAGCCATCCTCTACGCCTCATCGAGGAACTCTCCGGCTGTGTGTGTTATAAATCTTCCTTTGATCATACCAAAGAATTAATGTCATTAATTAACCTAACCTTGGAAGGGGGCTTCCCTGATTCACAGTGAAGTTGCAACAATACACTCCACCTCCATCTTTAAATTCTTCCATTTCCATTTCCATTTCCATTTGCTCTTAGATTAAAGTCCACATTCCTTAACTTGGTCTGAAGCTTTGCATGGCCTGACCTCCTCTCACTGGGTTTCCTTCCTTGCTCCATATTAGTCATGCTCCCCACAACTTAAGAAGGTGTATACCTGCCAGACCCTCTCCTTGAAATGCTCTTCTCCCTCTCAGATCATGCTAGACCACTTAGTTTACCCCAGCGATTAGTCTACATTAAAATAACTTTCCCCAAAAGGCCTTCCTATGTACACACCCCAAACCCTCCCAACTAGGTCAGAGGTACTTTTATTCACTGGATTATGATCACCATAATGGCAGAAGCTTTTTCTGTTTGGCATACCATTATATATGCCTCAGTGCCTAGGCTATTGGCTGGCTCACAGTAGGTGCTCTAATAAATATTTGTTGAATATGGAATAAATGAAGACTCTTGACAATATATTATACATAAAGATATTATAATAGTTAGGATAAGCTAGGTTCTGTGTCATAACACCTCCCGCAAACCACACACACACATATTTCAGTGGTTTAACACAACAAGAGTTGATTTCTCACTCACACTACATTTCCATTGTGCATTAGTGTGGTCCTCTTCTCCATGTCATCTTTACTCTGGGACTTAGGCTGATGGACCAAGATGATTGAAACCTGAACTATAGTTGAAGGCCTCTTCCCTATAGTTAGCCTTACTAGTAAGCCCTCGTTTAATAGCATTATATTTAAGAACACTACTTTTCAGTCAGACTTGGGTTGGATTCCTAGCTCTGTCTCTCATAAGGTGTATGACCTTGTGAAAGCTATTAACTTCTCTAAGCCTCAATATTTACATCTGTAAATGGGGATAATAACTGTTCTGGCTGCCTCTTTCGAATGTTGTGGGGATCAATAAGATAATGCATGTGAATATATCTGGCATAGTAAGCATTCCATATATGCTCTTTATTGTCATCATGAGAGGTTTTCCTATTTTGCGTTATTTAAGTAAGAAACTTCCTTCTTCAGGAATCCTTGAACTACTTGGAGCAACAAATAATATCAATTTCTCCTCAAATTTTGGTTTCTAAATATTTCCTAAGCTATTCTTGTCTTTATTTTGTAATTACAAGTTCTATGCATTACATACTTTACTTTTGTTTAATATATGCCTTTAAAGTCCGTCTCTCCATCATGATGTCAGTGTTGCATTACAAATTCTAAAGAGTAGGGGCCATGCCCCTTAAACTTGTTTTATTTAAAATAATAGAATTATAAGACTCAATGTGCCTACTGCTTTTGTAATGAAACTGAAGACGGGAGAGAAGTGATTTTCCCACTGCTACTGAGTAATAGACCTAGGAACTAAAACATAACCTGGTTATTAACTCTCAATGTGAAGTCAGGAATCTATAAATATACTGTTGAAGATATCAGTGGTCACACATTTCCTTAAGATGAATAATACTATATACTCCAGTGCTTCTCAAACTTTAATGAATGATTCAACTGGGGATCTTGTTTAAAATGCAGGTTCTGATTCAGTAAGTCTCTGATGAGCCTGGAATTCTGTATCCAGCTAGCTCCCAGGTGATGCTGAGTCTGTTGGTTCTCAGACCAGTCTTTTAGTAACAAGGATGTAGGTGATTTTAGCAATAGTGACTTTGATGATTCTTTGTTATTGTTCCATTTATGTGTCTATTTTCATAGTCACTGTATTAATCTGCCAAAGGGCTGCCAATGCAAAGTACCAGAAATATGTTGGCTTTGATAAAGGGTATTTAACTGGGGTAAAAGCTTACAGTTACAAGGCCCTAAAGAGTTCAACTCAAGGTTGATTTCTTACCAAAGTCAGTTGCCATGTGTTGAAGCAAGATGGTTGCTGATCTCTGGCTGGTCTCTGCCTACCCCTCTGGGCTTTCTCTTCTTCTTGAGGCTCCGTGGATGCAGCCTCTTGAGGCTTTGTGCTTAAGTGAAGTCCTCCCTCTCCTGGCACAGGGCTTATTTCTTTCCAGGCCTCCTATGTCAGCCTGGGGTTTTTTGCTTTCTTCCAAATTTCAGCTGTAAGCTATCAGGCAAATTGACTCATCTCTTCCCAGGGCTTCAGCTATTTAAGACTTCTTTCTGTCACGTGACTAAATAAAAAATGACAGAGCTCTCTCCTTCCATCTGTCTTCTGTCTGTGTGAGTGTACGTTTATATCAGACCCAGCAAGGGGGTGGATATTCAATTTGGGTCCTGCCTTTTGACATAGTCAAATCAAAAGCCCTAATCTTAACAGGTAATCTAATCAAAGACACCTCAGCTGAATTTAATGCAATCAAAGGGTACCATACCCAGAGGAATAGATTTTGTTTACAAATATAATCTTTCTCTTTTTGAGATTCATAAAATAGTCTCAAACTGCCACATTTGCTAAAATGAATTCTGGATGAAAGACTTTTTTCTTTTCTAATATAAATGGGAAAAAGATCAAATGCCAACTTGGAAAGACCTGAATTGGTAAATTGGATACATTTTAAACTTAAATGCCTCACTTAGTCTCTCCATATGTTGTATATTTCTAAACTATTTCTAATGGCTTCATTTTCTATCTCATTTCCATCAAATGGGAAAGTAGCACTCCTTGAATTTATTTATTTTTTGGTCTTCATCTTTCTTAATAAAGTAAATCACCTCCTTTTCCTGAAAAGCTCTCCTTGTTTCCTAACCCACACTGTTTCCAGTTTCTACTTCTCAGTCCTTAAATCACACCTGAGAGTTACAAGCTGTCATCTCTTCATCTTTTGTATTCTCTCCTTGGGAACTCCCACCCACTGCCACAGGTTCAGTCATTACTTCAGCCCTTTGGAATCACTCCTGGATCAATATCTTTCCTCCTGAAAGCTTTTCTAAGTTTTAGTCATGCATGTCTAATGGATTGGATATTTTTGATTTGCCAGCCTTTTACCTCAACATGTTGAAAACCAAGCTCCTCATACTGAGTATGTCCAGACTGCAGTCCATCTGCCAACACTCACCAGGTACACTTACTCCCTCTCCCAATATTTCCTGTGTAATAAATCCCTACTTCCTAATTCTGGCTCTGAAAACCATCCTCTCTCTAACTTCAACCTTCTTTTCTACCCAGATCTTTCATTGCCATTAAATATGTGGCTGAGTTTAGTTAGTTCTGAATCCTCCTCCATTTCTAGAACATACATTGAAGTTCCCAGCCTTCGTACAATTTTTTTTTTTTTTCAGTGAATGGAAAACCCTTCCATCAATCTTTACTTATAAAAATCCTACATATCTCCAGAAGACTACATTAAATGCTATGTCCTTTGTGGTATATTTTCTGTCCCCCTGAGGTGTGAAAGTGATTCCTTCCTCCTCTGCACTGTTATAAGGTATATTCTGTGCTATGTGGACGGCATTTCACATTATGCTCCATATTATAGATCCAAGTGTCTGCCATCTGGATGTCCTCAAGTCCTCCAACTTTCTGGGGTCTCTGCTTTCTTTAACATCTGAAGAAAATGGTTCAAATTATCATCCTGGGAAATGAGAAGATCTGATACTCCCCTCCTCCCTTTCAAGAGTTACTTTCTTGTGCAACATTTGTTGAAAGGGAGAGCGGCTGCATGTCTCTTCTGAGGGAATTCGCTCCACAATCCTCTTTTCCACACTTACCTGGCTCCTGACAGCTGCTTCTACTTTGTCTTGGGATTCTGCTTACTATGTGCTGGCCACTCTCTGGAACTACAGGATTCTATCCCTTTTCCATTGTTCCTCAAAGCACAGTAACAGAAGGCAATGGTCAGTAATTAAATTTTACTGGAAGCTTTGGGGTAACAGAAGCTAATTACAGTACAAACAGGAATTGACTGGAATTTGAACAATTGAGTCAATGTTCTCAAATGCTTTTCAGACACTCCCACACACAGCGAATTTCTCCCTGACCAAGTGGACAGGTTCACAGCCCTCACAAAAGCCAGAGTTCAACTTTGTTTCCTTTTTTAGGCATAATATTTTAGCTTTTTTGTTGTTGACTGTCTAGATTATATATTTAAAAAGGCTAACCTTCCATAATCAAATAGCTTTATAAGTTTTTTCCTAAGCATCATGGCACTTCTGTCCCTCAGAGGAATTCTGCAGTCCTGAAGTTGTATTTAGTTAACCAGCTCAAAGTGCAACAAATTTTCATAACCACAACACGATGAGACAGGCACGATTATTATCTGCTTATTTTGGGAAGTGCATCATTTTGTTCTGGCTAGGTTAAAAACATATTTAGGGAATATAGCTCCAAACATTTTATTCTTCACAATATGGAAAACAAAACAAAATAAAACAAAACCAAAAAAAAGAGTTCATATTAGTCTACTATGTATGAGTTAAATAACTTTGAGTAAGTTATTTTCCTTGGGAATCCTCAATTTCCTGACCTAAAAAAATGAGTATTATAATATCTACCTCATAAGTGTGTGGATTTAGATAATTTCTATAAAAGTATTTATTAAGAATCCTGGCATCCAGTAGGAACCCAGCTCTCAGTATAAATTTAAAACATTTGTTGAATGCAAAAGGTTTTTCCAGGGAGGTTTATGAAACTTTGAGCTGGATGCAATGTTATTTTATTGCAGAATCCCAAAAGCTATTTGAAACTATGATTTTCCTTTCTCCATAGCACCGTGTTTACTCTGGAGACAGTTCCATAGTGTTCTACCCTGAATGGAAGAGACAGGAAATCACGACTTTCAAACTTTGAGTGTTAAAAGTAAATGGCACATTAGTTTAGAGACACATCAGTAATTATAGAAGTATCTTCTCAAATTGTAATGTTTTCCTCTGCTTTAGTACTAGCAATCAAAACCGCTGAATTAATCTGAACAGGGTCAGGACTTTAGATTAGAGGCAAATCACTTGAATTTGAGGTATTATTTGCATAGTACAAGATGTTCCAGCTACAAATTTCCTGAATCCTGTTTAAGAGCAAATAGTGCAGGGAATCAGATACCCACCTCAAACTGCCAAGTCTCTACTTAGCAACTTTTTGATCTGGAGCAGGTTACTTAACCCTACTCTGCTTCAGCGTCCCCATCTCTAAAGTGGGCAAATACATGGTAGTTACTTCATAATTTGTTAGGGTTAAATGTAATGATGCATATTAAGCCTTTAAACAGTACCTGTCATATAATAAATTGTTAGTAAATATTAACTCCCATTATTATTCCTCATAGACTCCCTCTGACTCATTAGATGGAAAGCTCCTGTTTAGCACTGACCATGGCATGTTTATTTCTTTGTTTATATATAAATTGTCAGTTGAATTGAACTGCATTTTGATAGGAGACAGCTTTGGCTTTAAAAATCCTGTTTTCTTCTATTTATATTATCATGAAAATTCATAATAGCTATGCTTTTACTACTTGTGTTACCTGAATATGGATAGTTTCAAAAAGTAGAATAGCTTTTGATGCTACAACTTAAAATGTGTGGCAAAATCAGAAAAACATGTAAACCACATTAATCAGCATACAGAAATCTTTGTAACTTTTTATTTTACACATTTCTTATAACAAAATAAGGCTAAATAAACATTAATTTTTAGAAACTCATCAGGGAAAGGTCATAAGCATCATTTAGACTTTGAAATTTGCATATATAAAGTTTTCCTTGCACAAATATGTCACTAGGCAAACTGGTTGTATAATTGTCTCTTCTTGAAGATTACTGCAGAGATTAAAATTCATATTTCCATAAGAATGTCTAATTTGTGAAAGGCAGAATAAATATGGACCATTTCATCTTACTGCAATTTTTGTTTCATTAAAAGCTTTTTTTTTTTTTAAAGGAGAGAGCAATATTAAGAATACCTGAAATATTAGAAATCCTCACATTTGTTATTGCAATCACTGTGATCCTGAAAAAAAAAAAAAAGATGTATATATATATATTTAAATTTGTCTCTTTTGCCTGGAACATAGAACTGCAAGTACTTTACCACATTAAATGAAAGTTTGTTTAATCATGCTTCTGCAAATTATTGTCCAGAACAGTCATCTCTTTCATTGATACTCAGAATAATCCCTGCTCCTCCCTCTGAATGCCACACCAAATGACCTCCTTTCCTTGAGCCACAGACACCTACTCTGCCTGGTTTTCTCCCCTCTCCCCACCACAGATACTACTGCAAGAGCTCAGATTCCAGCATGAGATTGGTTCTTTTGGACTAAGGCAGGCTACACTCTGGCTGGTAATACACTAGGCATGAAGCCTTCATTTGCACAAAACCAATATTTTTCCCTGCAATATTTCCATTGCTCAAACTTACATTTGGACTCCCATACAAAGATAGAACTTCCCTGTACATTCCCTGAAAAGAAGCATTTTCCCAGGGAAGAGGTGTCCAATCTTATTGTGGCCTCTTCTGTAAGTCTGGTTTGGCTTGTGAAGTAACTGAATGTAGTTTCAGGTCCACTGATAGTCCAACAAAATGCCATGTAAGAGAAATCATCTCACAATATGACAGAAATATGTGTAGGAAGCAGTTCATAGAAGAAGACATTCACACATAACTACCCAAATGCCCATGTACTTGCTTAAATTCATTCACCTTTTCAGACAAAGTAACATTTTGGGGGAAATAACAATAAAGAGAACATAACATCTAACTTTTGAGATTTTAGGGAATAATAAGCAAACCAATTTTGAACAAAGAAAAACTTGTAGATACAATCACCTTAAACTTTTCAAAAGTTTTGTAACAAAAGCTACTTAAAAAATAGAATCAATATGAAATGGGTGTAAAGACAGTATGTTTTGACCTGCAAAGGAACTGGCCCAGAAAAAAGAAACAGAAGTTAACTATAAATGGGTATTTCTGTAGCTAGATAAAGGTATAGATTGAGTCCCTCAGGGATTGCTAAAACCAATTGTATAAATTATCTGAGGAAAGAAAAGATGCAGTAAAATGTCTCATTCTATAGTATTATACTTTTCTGGGCTGTAGCAAGCTAAGCTGATAAGAACATATGCTAAGAGTTTTTAAAAGAGATTCATTTTCAGATGGGTACAAGCAAAATTAATGCTTTGCAGCTTGTAATAAGTCAGTGTTATTGACCTATATATATGATGGTCTTTAAGTTCATTTATATTTTTGTGACCCAGAAAAGGAACCTTATTTAAGCTCTTTTACAGTAGCTAAAATGTTAATGTCCACTAAACTAACTGACTTTACCCTGTTTCCATTTGAGGATGGTGACTGGAAAATTGAGCAGTGTTTGATCTACTATGTAGAGAATGGGGCTATTTTAAGACTGGAACTTTTGGGGTCTCAAAAGTTATAAAGAAAAATAAAGAGATAGAATAACAGTTCCAGTAGTAGAATGGAAGCTTCATCACCCAGTATCAACCCCTTATTTTTTCCTTTTTCATCCTTTTGCAAGACAATGTAGAGGCCCATGGGGACAGAGAAGGTGACCAAAAGATGGCTGCCATTATTTACTTCTTTTATCCCTTCCTACCATTTCAAAGCTCAAAACTTTTGAACCTCCCTCTCCATCAATTGCTTGTGTATCTAAAGGATGGTTCTTGGCGGAGGATTTCATATCTGTCTATTGATTTTTAATATCTGGCCTTGATGCCTATTTACTAAGTCCCCTGAGTGAACTTTTAGCCAACTCAGAACCTAGATCGGCTCAGGAATCTGGCCCTGAGGCCCCCACACACTCACTTTAATCAGACTTCACACTCATTTTGCAGCCACATTCATGTTACCAGTGCTCAAATCATAACAGCTTCACAGCTTTGTCACCTGATTCAAATCCAGTGGCATTAATCAGTCTGAAAATTTACTTTTATACCAAGCACATAAACAAAGTGAAATACAATTTAAGAAATCAGCTCATAACATTTACAATTAAATTCATTAATCAAGGCAGTTCATGGAAATTCCATATGCCAACTGTAAACTTCATAAATATTCAAGCAGTATGAACAACTAGACAATAACATTTTTTAATAATAAATATTTCATCTTGGTGGCTGTATTTCATTATGAGAGATGTAGAACATTTGCATCTACTGGCTTGTTTTGAAACTTTTTCAATCATGCATATCATCAAAACAAACTTTTGTTTTGGTGACATTTTCATTTCCATATGTTCTCCATTTATCTACCTGTCCAGATTGCCATGCCTTGATACTAATTAGCCCTTGCACCTGAATTTGGGAAGCAGTACTCAAATCAAACCAAGCCATGCTGTCATAAAGGGGAAAATATCAAGTTCCAAGATTTCTAATTAATAGATGTGGACAATATGTTTTGTTAATGTTCTCACTTACATGTGCCTTCTTAAAATATGATAATTTACTTATAGTTTCTTTGGTATATAAACACTGGTGTTTTCATACTACACAGTAATTTTCTTAGACTGGTTGCCAATTTACATTCTAGTGTAACAATTTCATTGATCAGCATAGTGTTTACCATATTCATAGTGTATTTTTATGAGTTCTTTTCACTGAATAAGCCTGGGAGCAGAGAAAAGAGAAGATAAAAGAGGTCCAGGCAGTCATGCCAGGCTTTGCCTTTGAGGGAACAGTTGAACTGGGTCTTGAAAGAGATGAAGGAGAGAAATAAAATAGAGAAGAGGTTAGGAATGGAGAGGAAACATGTGTTGGGGGTACAGACAGAGGATGGAGGAGAGGCTCCTTGTTCCATGCTCTCTCACCTATTTATAAATGCTTGCATGTTTATCTTCCAATTATATGGCAATTTATTTGAAGGTAGGGTCCATAGCTTTTCATCTTGCCTTCCTACAGTCTAGCTCTAGTATTCCTATAACAAAGACCAGGTCACCCTCCTTGAATACTTCTGATTGATTATTTCACAATGTATCCTGGACCACTGTTAGAACACACTGATAGTTTTGTGGTCTTTCCTTATGTCCCCTTCATCTGCCTCTTGTTAATATCTGACAATTGTTCCTAGTTCTCCTCTGTGGAGTAACAGCAGGTCCCTCTATTCTATGTGACTGCAAAGTCCCTTGATGACATGAAAGAACAGCTGTTATTCCTGTTGCTATAATTTCCTTCTTCAAGCCATCTTAAATTTCCTTGCTGCAATCACAAATACCAAGAAAATGGGTTGGCATAAATGGTGGGAATTTATTGGCTCACAGTTTTGAGGCTAGATGACCAAAATTGAAGCATGAGCAAGGTGATATTTTCTTCCTGAAAACCTGGAGCTGGTAGCCAGCAATCTTTGAGTACTTGGCTATTCCGTAACATGGCAACGCACATGGTGGCTTCCTCCCCATTTTCTTCTGAATTCCATTGACTTCTGGCTTCTAGCTTCTTGTGGCTTTCTCTAAATATTTTTGAATTTCATTTTGCTTATAAAGGACTCCTATAATTCAGATTAAAGCCCAACCTCACTCATTTGGCCACACTTTAACTAAAATTAACATTTTCAAAAAGTTCTATTTGCAATGGGTTCACACCCACGGGAATGAGATTAAGATTAAAAACTCATTTTCTTCTACCTACCACACTAACCATCCTTAATTTCTTCATCCTCCTCTATTCTCCCCTTCTTTCTCCCTTTCTTCCTCCCTTTCATTCATCCTTCAGGTATTCATTCAACACACATTCATTTAAAGCCAGCAAACAACAGTTAGGCATAGTTTTTATTATCCTTCCAAATTTTGGGTTTTGATTTCCGGGTCCTCCATAGTTCTCAAATATTAAAATATATTAAGAAATAAATATTTCTTATCCAGATATCATGGCCAATATATTGAGTGCAGTGAAGCTGCCATTTTTTTGCAATTTGTGTTCTCCTTGAATGCCACCCAAGATGGTTTAACTATTATACAGGTGCAGTACACAATAATTTATATAGCTTGGTGATTAACTAACCAACTTTATCCCCCACAAACCTACTACAAGCCAAAATCTCCTTCACATTGTAAATTTTCATCTGCCTTTTTAAGTAAATGTAGAACTTTACAATCATATATGTTGAATTTCAATTTTCTTAGTTCCTTCTATTCAATTCCTCAAAATTATTTTTGTCCTATAATATTTGTTGTTCTGTTACCCAAAAAATTGATAAACAAAGCTTCCTAGTCTTCCCCTAGGTCA
The DNA here is from genome assembly GCA_026826555.1 of Tolypeutes matacus. Classification (NCBI taxonomy): domain Eukaryota; kingdom Metazoa; phylum Chordata; class Mammalia; order Cingulata; family Chlamyphoridae; genus Tolypeutes; species Tolypeutes matacus. Next base: position 1,225,383 of record JAKSZT010053783.1, read on the forward strand.
TTGATAAAAATATACAATCAGAATCTTGGACTTCCTTTGAATCAGATTCTAGGTTGATCCCAAGCTGTTACTCAATACTGATTATAATTACTTAACCAGCAGCCAGCAATTAATCCACCCCCAAAAAACACTATCATCCATATCATATATCATGGCTTTATTCACAAGGAGGTCATGGAAGGCTGTCAGAACCATACTGAAATCAATACATCTTATAGCTTCCTTGGAACTAAAACTCTATCAAAAAAAGGACTGAGGTTAGCTGAACGTGACTTATGATGATTGAGCCCATGTTATCTTCTGTGTTTCCTCTTTGAAATACCATCAGTGATACGGTTAATAATTGATGTTTTCCTTCTAGGAATCAATAACTTATATCTGGGAATGTAGTCTCCATAGCTACCCCATCTTCTTCTTTTGTTGGTATTTTCAATAACTTCAACTTTGCATTTTAAAAAGTTGTTCCTTATGTTTAGTGAGAATAAACACCACAGTTAATATTATATATGAATGGCCATTATGGTTGTCTTCCCTTTAAGAAAACAATTCAAGTTCATTTATTTGAAAAATACATTAATATTGTGTGTAAATTATTTTGAATGTGGGGAAATGTTTTGAGATTTTTAGAGATGAAGTTATGTTGTTAAAATATATAATCTATAAAAATGCGATATTTGGATTGTAGCTTTGGGAGAGTTTTCTTTAAGAGAGAGTATAAAATAAATGTTTGAAATTATTATCTTTAGTATAAAAAATCACTAAAATGCATTAATAACCACCTTCTACTGAAACTTCTATCAAAAATATTGCCAATAATTTTTCAACAATGTAGACTTCAATGATTTCATTTCAAAATACCCCCAAATACATGCTTCTGGGAACTCAGAGTGATGGTACATTGTATGCATTTTATGTTTACAATGAAAAAAGAATGCTAAGTTCTTAAAGTGCATTTCTGCATAACTTAGTATAACTTAATGTCCTTGAGGGTTTTGATTTTTTATTAATACATATAACATATCAATGAAATAAAATATACCTTTTTTGGAAGATGAAAGTAGGTCTTACTGAAAATTCTGCTTTGATATTTTTCTCAAAATCTAGGGAAATGCTTTAAGAGGAGTATTTGAAAGTATGGATAGATAGAACTAAAATACCCTTTAAATTTCTATATATTTTCTGTAGGGTCTCATATGTTACAGTTTATCTGTAGTCTCTTTCAGAAAAATCAATCTTTTTCTTGACCATCATCATTTCCTTATACTCTTTAGCCTTATTTGAGCTAGGTTTTGTTTTTATTGCTTTGTGCTTTCTGGTGTAGCTTCAATGTCACTCTTTGAATATTAGTGTTTAATAATAAAACACTTCTCAAGATATCCATTGGATATATTAGTCATCTTGAACTTTTATGTTGTTAGTAACCGTAGTAATGATAATTTTTCAATTACTACATTTGATATGCTCCCCAATTTGAAATTTTGACATTACAGTGGGCTATGTATGAAACAGACATTAATAGCAACTAACATTGATGAGGGTTTTTTCAACCATGCCAGTTACTCTTAGCATTGAATTCATTACCTTATTTAATGTTTACACCAATCCTATGAGAACTTTGTCATGCCTTTACAGATGAAGAAATTGAAACTCAGAGCTTTAGTAACTTGCAGAAGTCCATAGCTAATAAATGGTGGATTTAAGCCTGTGTAATTTGGTTCCAAGTTCTATGCCCTTAACCACTATTCCATAATGAAAACTGTCTTCCAACTTTACTCTATATACTACATATTTCTAGCCCAAAGCCAGGAATATAAGAACTGCTCCCCAGTTCAGCTGAAGAAAGCATTAAAATACACTATTTGGTGCAAATGCCAAATACCTCAATAAAGCCCATTTACATTGAATGAGAATTGTACTTCCAACACTGCAGCATTTCCATGGGATGATAGAGTAGAATATAGGGACAGAAATAGTGATCATGACATAAATATAGTTATTGTACATTGAAGAATGGGTTTGGGAGATGGGAGACAAAGGAATTGCAAATCTTTTATAATTAGCTTATCTGTTTTGCTGTTAGGTACTAGTGCCAGGTAAGATTAAATGGAGTAAGGTATTGAAGCTGATCACAGGATTGTATCTGCATGAGAACCAAGACAAAACAGACATCTCTTTCCATGAGCCTCATCCATGCCCCAGCATAGGTTGTTATCACTAGCACAATATTAGGGTTTTGCCCAAATTTTCTTTATGTTTTCAGTGCATATTTTTAAATATTTAAATGATAAAAATTCATTTATATAATCACAACTCAGTTATTCTAATCTTTTATCAGAGAATGTTGATTAAAATTTACCGTGCACATTGAAGAAATGGTTATATGATATGCCTTATTTAATAATGAGAATTTTATCAGAAAGCATCTGCTCTATCACTAGATAAACCAATACATTTCACATTTACAAATTAATCTTTGCCAGATTATTACCTGGAAATTTGTGAGGTGTAAGTGTGTGTACATGTATATGTAAAAGCATTTTGAAAATTATATATTGCTCCAAAATATTCATTAAATGCCTACTATGCACCAAGCAACTGAGCGGAGGGCAGAAGAAAAATAAGCAGGGTCTCTTCCTCAGAAAGGAAAAGACAGAGAAATAAATGCATGATTACCAGATTTAATTCTTTGCCAGGAGTGCTCTTCAAGAACAGATGAAAAGTTTCTAAATCAGCCTGGATGGAAGAATGTCACATATGGCTTTCAGAGGATGTAAGTCTGATCTGAATTTATGAACGAGTAGTAGTAGCTAGATGAGGAAGGGCATTTGAGAATAAAGTACAGATATAATTAGTCCAATTTGTTTGATAATCGGGGCCTGGCACACTTAATGAGAGAATAAACATTCTAGAAAGTCCATGCAGATTGTATAGTGTAGATTTTAATTGGTCCCTAGGAAAGAATAGGGTTAGAGTAGGGAAGGTGAGACTAGTAATATATTCCTGCTTCAGGCTCATGAATATTTCTACAGACTTGCTCTAAACATACATGCTAAAGCCAGGCTGAAACTCTTCGATTGGCATTGGCAATTAGCTCTTTCATGGATATAACCTAAGGAGACTGTTTACATTACCAACCAGCTTAGGAAATAGTTTGTTGAATCTATCCAGCTGTAAACAATTATAGAGGAATACGTTTTAATTTGAATTCAACCAGTTTTTTAAAAAGTTGTTTTTTTTTTTTTTTACTAAATGCAACTGCTTCCCCCCCAAAATAAGGCCAGTCTGCTTATGTCTGCATGCCTCTATGTATATATGTATATCTTCTTTAGTCTGTGATATTAGTTTTCTACTGCTGTATAAAATATTTCCATAGATTTAGTTGTTTAAAACAACCCCCATTTATTATCTGACTGTTTCTGTGGGTCAGAAGTCTGGGCACCACTTGGCTGGGTCCTATGCAAGGCTACACTCAAGGTATGGGCCAGGGCTCAATTTTCATCTGGAGGTACAACTGGATCCCTTTCCAAGCTTGCTCAGGTTATTGGCAGAAGTAATTTCCTTGCAGCTGTAAGACTCAGGGTCCCACCTTCGTGCTGGGTGGAGGTCCCTGTCAACAACTAGAGGCCACTCTCAGTTCCGTTACTTTGCCCTTTCTATAGACCTTTTACAACGTGGCAGTTTGCTTCTTCAAAAGAAAGCCAGCAAGGGAGGAAGAGAGCAAGCCTGCTAGCATGACTGGGTCTTATATAAAGTAACATAAGCATGGGAATGACAGCCCCATCCCCTTTGCCACATTCTATTTGTTAGAAGCAAGTCACAGTTCCTGCCCATACCCAAAAGGAGGGAATTATACAAAGTTGTGAATAGGTGGGGTAAGGATCATGGGGGCTACCTTAATGTCTGCCCACCCCATTGCAGAAAAGAAAATCCATTACCCTCTTAGGCATCACCTGGAAAGGTTTCCAGGTAGTAGGTAATCAACTTTTAATAGTCAATTGTTTCAAGGGCATTTAACTGCTGCACAAACAGGTGCCTCTTACAAAGAGATATATGTATGTGCATGTGTACATAGATGTATGTATATATATATACGCACACATACACATATATTCATATATATATATGTTGCTTCACTATAAAGCTTTTTTCTAATGTTATCTTCCACCCCATGTTAGAAAATCATTTTATTTCAAATGGTGATTGTATTTTTATCAGTATTATATATAATGCTGTTTTTCCCCAAATACATTCACTATATTCACACTTTTTCTCCTTTCTGTAGATAGAACTGACTATACATATATATATAAAATAGGTAATAAGATATACATTTTAGCAAATTATTAAGTTTAGAAGATGGGTTAGTCATTTTGATTTTCTACATAAGCTTATTTTAATTACCTTAAATGCTCATAGCAGTTCGGAAGAAGAGATGAGCTCATATGACATTTTATTACATGTGGTTCTATTAAACGTTATAATATATATTTTTACATAACAAAATCTGTAATATATTCACAAGTATAGTACATTACATTTAATGTTTTCAAATGATAATTTAGACTAATATGTTATGTAGGAATAATATACTACAGTCTTCCAAATTCGTTCTTACCATTTATTCAGCAAATATTTATTGAGCAAGCATCTACTATGTTCTATCCATATCGGACGGAGAGTCCCCTGATCCCAGGTTTTCTTCTCTCTGTCTTATTCTTTCTTTCTCATCCGCGGCACCGTTTTCACGGACCCAGGTCCTGACCAGCACCTGACCGGCAACATATGGCAACACAAGTCACATCTTATCTGATGCTCTCAAAATCCAGGGCTAGGCTGAAAGAGTATTAATATGGAATAATTAAAAAATGAAGCCATTGTGAATCAGAAAGTTTGATTGATGTGCATTAGATGACAAATTCAGAGACTTCTAGAACTGGGACTAGAATCCAGGTCTTCTGTATCACAGATTAATGTCCCTTTCACTATCTCTTCTGACTGGTAAGTAACAAATTGCCCTTCATTTCTGAGAGCAGGTGTTTAATGACCTCCTGTCAGGAGGCTATACCCTTTAAAGTTGTCTTTCCAACAGTAGTTAGAGATTTGTGTTGATCCATCCAAACTCTCTGGTCTGACCCCCTCTGACACCAACTAAGCAGTGAATCAGCTGGTGATGGTTAGAGTTCATACTGGATACACGAAAGAGAATGAGGCTAATTGACATATATCAGAATGAAGCCGGTGACTTTGGTCCCATTAGCACCCTGCTCTGTCTAAATGTGCTAGCTACATCAATGTAGCATTCAATCTGTGTACAGGCTTTTTTCCTTTTCCTTTGACCTTCATCCATTATGTTTAACAAATGTAATGAATGACATCTTTAAGACACAATCTGTTTAGTCTCATATGTTTGCAATTTTCCAATCTTTATGCAGTGTTCCTTGAAAATATTTGCTAAATGGTAGTAAAACCAGAGCCATCTTCTAAAAATATTTCCAATATAATGTCATTATTAACAATTCATGGTGAAGCAACAATGTGATTAATGATTCTTTAAGCATTGATTAAATCTGAATTATATGCAGATTGAATTGGCATGTCAGATTCTGGTTATTAAATGCATTGACTCCATACTGGGAAAACTCTTATTTCCCTACAGTTTACCTTTTGACAGGTACAGCTGGCAGATACCATTTTAACCAGAGTAACTATATTTCTTATTGTTCACTGTTTGTCTGGGTCTTTTTTAAATCTTTTCTTTTTGTATGAACTTGGCTGCATGAACGAAATCATTCTCACATTACGAAAACTTCTGGTAAAGTCTAACAAAGACCTTGTTTTTCTTGTAGAAGCTGCCAATTATTATTTCTTAGTTTATATCTGAGATTGTTGCCTATATAATTTTCAGTTATGTTTTGGTATATCAGGCAAGGCGAGAAATAGGGTTTCCAGGGGATGGTCTACAACTCTCCTTTTCTTCTAAAAATGTAAAAGTTCAGAGTACAAGCTCAGCCACAGGTTATACTTTGTGATCAACTCACCCATTTTTAGAGTGGGGTGGGGTAGGGTGGTGAGCATAAGAAAAGAACAGAAAAGTCCTGATTATAGAGAGTTCTGGGGAATAGGAAATTAATGATTGAAGAAAGTATTTCAAAGAAGTACTTCAGAGAAATTTATATTATATGTTTCAGATTTAGACTGATATTATTTTTAAGGGATTGTGTTTACGAGAACCCTCTCATCTTTTCCTAAAACAATAATATTCCAGATAAATTACCTTGGCAAAAAGAGATAAATGTTGTAAAGAAATAAAAATTACCTTCAGAAAACATCCTATTTACTCATATTTCCTATTAAGAGAAAGTCACACAAATAAAAGGGAAAATAACAGATACAGTTCTAACATAGTACAATGCCATATGTCATAGTGAGGAAAAGTGCTTAAGTAGATGTTCAATCTCATTTTATTGTGAGGAAAACAGGATCAACAAAAACAGTTCTAATTTACATTGCAACCAGAAATAATGTAGTCTTTGTTACCAAACAAATCATCTAGATACTAAGGCAAAGATTTTTCCTTTCCAAAGTCTATTGAACCTTACAACTGCTAAAGAGCTTATTACCAGTTGTGGCAGTTTGATATTATTGATGAATTCCAAAAAGAAATACTGATTATGTTTGTAAACTGGTCTGTTCTTCTGGGCTAGTGATACCCTTAGATTGTATTGAAGTCAGAGGTTTCACTTTTGCTTGATTAAATTATGACTAGGGCTTTGATTGGGCCACATCAGTAGGGCGTCAAGTCGGGACGGGGACTCACAGAGCAAAGGACAAGGCAGAAGAGACAGAGTTTTGATTCTGGAGCCTGGGAAGTAAGCACACAGAAAAGGCCCCATTAGACACAGCAGAGGATCTGGGAAGAGAGACGAGCCATTTGCCTAACAGTTTATAGCTGGCCTTGTGGAGAGAGCAGAGTAGCTGAGCCCAGAGAGAAGCTAGCCCCAGGAGAGAGACAAGACTTGTCCCAGCCTGCATCTGAGATTGGAAGAAGCTGGGACCACAGAACCTTGGGTGGAGGATGAAGACTGAATCCTCGCAGACATGGCCTGCCATCTTGCATCAACATGTTGCAACAGATCCTGGGTAAGAAAGTATCTCTTAGGTGCCTTGAGTTGGACTCTTTAGGGTCTTGTGATTGTAAGCTTCTACCCCAAATAAATACCCCTTATAAATGCCAATCAATTTCTGGTATTTTACATCAGTACCCCTTTGGCTGACTAATATACCAGTGCTCTCCAAGATGTAGGCTCAAGAAATTGTTGAGACCTCTTAAACAATTAATTAATATAGGCTATTAGTAATAAATTTCAAAATAACCTTATTTGCAAGTGAGCCATTTCTTCCCTTGGTTTTGTAGGACTCTTTCTTATTCCTCCTCCTATGCAATGGCCTTTCCTGGTTCCTTCTAGTTTACCCATTTCAAATGTTGGACATTTTCCTTCACTGTTGGTACTCATATTCTAGCAGGTCATCTTTGACTGACAATTCCCAACCACTCCACTTGAAGGTCTAATAGATGTCTCAAATTCACTCTAAAACAAACTCTGGATTTACAGTCCCCAAACCTGCTCCTCCCCTGTACTCCCATCTTTTTAAACAGCAGCACCATAACTCCAGTTGCTCAAGCCAACATTTTTTATTTTGTTTCAATTTTTTAATTTGAACCCACCACACCCAACCTACCTGAAAAAATATTACTTGCCCTTTCCCTACTTACTTTTTCTACCCTGGTCCAAGCTAGAATTATCTCTCAGGTAGATTATAGCAACAGCTTCCTAGCTATGATCCCTCTACCTCTACACTCAGCACTCTATGATCTGTTTTCAACAGGGCAGCCAGAATGATCCTTTTGAGATATAACTCAGACCATGATATTCCTCTTCTCAAAAATTGCCAAGATTCTATCTCATTACAAGTCAAAGCCAAAGCCCCTCCCTGCAAACATACACACAGACAAACACACACACTATATAACACCCCTCCCCAACGTTCTCTCCCTCTGGTCTCTCGCTCACTCAACTCACTTTTGACAGTTTGAAGTTCTTTTATGAATCCCCAAAAAAGAACTAATCCATTCCTGTAGATGTGAGACCATTTTGATTGGAGTATGTTAGTGGGGCCTAACTCAGGTTGAGTTTCTGCCTTCTTGATGGGTCTGATGTAAACATAGACACAGAGAGAAACAGATACACAGAGGAAAAGGAGCCACCATATTATATTGATCCATCCATGAGAGAGAGAAGACTGCAGAAAAAAACAGAAGCTCTGAGAGGTTCAAGAACCAAGGCCCAGGGAGAGGTGAGCCATTGGGGAGAAAGCGGAGCAGCTGAGACTGATAGAGGAGGTCCAGAAAGAGACAAGTCCTATGCCTGGTTGCCCACCATTGAGCTTCGGGAGAAGGTAGATTCTGTAGGGGAAGGCAGAGACCTCAGCAGAGATTGGTGGTCATCTTGCTTTGCCATGTGGCCGGACAACAGAATCAACAGTAGCTGACTTTGGTGAGAAAGCACCTCTGATGGTGTCTTGATTTGGACATTTCACAGCCAACACACTTCTGGTACCTTTAATTGGCAGCCCTTTGGCAAACCAAAACTCCACTCCAACTAAACAGGTCTCCTTGCTTTTATGTCCTGCCTCAGAGATTTTGTACCAGCAATCTCTACTGAAAAGCTTTCCCCTAGCTTTCTTCATATCTCTGTTTAAATATCACCTTATCAGAGAGGCAATTCCTGACCACATCTTACAAAGTTGCACACTTCTCTCTCTCTCTATCCCCCACACTCCTTAATTTCCCATAATTTTTTTTCTCCATAGAACTTATCATCACCTGGTAGAAGATGTGTTTTTTTCCTGTCTATTGTCTTTTTCAACATAGGCAAGAATCTTATTATAGTTATGCTGTACTCTAGTACCTAGAAAATTGAGTAGTTGTTCCTATTTATTAAATAAATAAGTTATTGATTTAAATAAATTACTTTTATAGCCACTTTGCACAAATGGGTGTCATTAAGCCAATTCTAACTCAAGATTTCTATAGAGAAATGTACATACTATCCCCAATGTAGACAAACACAAATGTTTACTATACTCTGACAATTTAATATATTTCTTACCATAATAATTAATTACCTGACATGTTCCCATAAAAGCACTAATATTTATCATACAGGTTTCAACTACATGAAAGAAAAGTCTTATTTTAATTTTTAAGTACTAAATTTTGTGTATATTCTTTTTTTCTCTCTCTAATCAAAGTATCAGCAATGCATAATTCAAACATGTTTGTCTGGCTTTCTCACGTCTATGAAAAGTTCTCAGCTTTTCTACAAAGATAATATTATCATAACTGCTACATCTGTATCACCCTGGGGCCAGAATCACAGTTCTCCAGGCCATGGGAATTTTCCACTAAAGGGCTTGAAAGGTTCAATGTGTCACAACGGTTAAATTTTCAAATTAACAGAACCACCTTGATCATAGAAATTTTGGATTTATTTTTTACTAGAGGTGGTTCTTGGCAATTATCTTGTCTAATACCTTCCATATACAAATGAGAAAAAATGAACTATTCCTGATGACTTTGGGTAAGTGCTGGTTTAATTTCCTCTTACCTGCACTAGCTTGATTTCTGTGCACTCCAAATGGCCAAGCTCTTTCTTGGATGCTGCCTCACCAGTCTGGCTGTCCTCTGATCTTTGTATTCTTGGTTGCTCTATGCAATTTAGACTCAGCTTACAGGTCACTTCCTCAGAGAGTTCTTCCCTAGCAGCCCAGTCTAAAGCAACTCTCAGCTACCTGCTAACACATCACTTATTTTAAGACTCAGCATAGCATTCCTTGCTATCTTGTTTCTGGGTGTATGTTTTTATTATTATTATTTGGTTCTTGTTCATCTTTCTACATTAAATAAAGACTGTAGCAGTCTTGATTGTCTTGTTCACTACCATATCCTCAGTGACGAGAATATTTCTTGGCTGTTAGTTGGTGTGCAGTAAGTATTTCCTCAATGAATCAGTGATGTAATCCCTGTTACCTCTCATGTTTCTATTAATGATTAAAAACCACAAGGAGCCTAAGAATAGAGAACCAAGCAAATACGGATTCCCCTCCAACCTCATCTTGAGTCATTAACAAAACCCAGGATAAACTAGCATTATTTTCATAGGTCATTTGGGTAATATATCCAGATATTTTTTATATTGCCAAACTACTCTGTGATAAACATATTAATCATAATCATACTTTAAACATCTAAAATACTTCGTAGTATAAATTAGACCTCATCAAAAGATCATTCTGACACAAAGTTTGTCAGTTATTGTCCAGTGTACTCATTAAGATAGCACTAATTGCTTTCAAGCATTTACTATGGTGACATTAGATTCTGGTAGGCAGATAAGTCACTATTTAATTAAGCAATGCTTCTATGTCAGCCCTTCAGCTAACTCCCTGTTCAGTTCCTAGAAGACTGTGTTGGGACCCCAGTCCTGTCCAGGGCTTCTACTGCATGGTAAATTTTGACTTTATGTTTTGGATATGGAGTCTTTTGGAGGCAAGGAGACATTTGTGACTATATATTAAATACCATAGGTGAAAGTGCTTCCAGTATGGAATCTGGTAGTCTGTGTAGATAGGAGAGACAAATAGTTTGAATTATCAGCATCTCTTTGGTGTGTTGAGAACAGTAATTGAGAAATGAGGTCCTCTGTGACTGTATGACTGGGTATTAAATGGGCAGAATGATCCTTAGCACTTCAAGCTCTGCCATCTAGTTGAACCAGTCAGAAAGATTTTCACTGGCCAGGGTAGCTGATACTTCTGTTGCTAGCATTTTGTCCGGTGTGTAACCAATTTGGTAGTCATGAATGTATCTGTAACTCTTTGGCATGTGGTAATTAGAGAGGTAGAAGCTCATAAATAAGGGACTGTGCTTTTGTTCATGAAGAATATATACAATTCCAAAACAATTAGTTACATCTACAAAATAATTTAATAAATCAGTGAAAACCTAGTCAATTTTCATTCACTTAGTCCTTTCAAAATATGTATTCATTATCTGCAGGTGTACTGAAGCACGGTTAGATGCACAATGTCCCTACCACCAGGAACTTCATAAATGAGGTGTGAAAATGAGACATGCATACTCACATTAAAAATAAGTGACTATTCAAGAGGCAGCACAAGCACTAAGTGCCATATTAATAGTACAAATATGAGCTCATAAAAAGGAAAAATCAAAGCAGGGACCATCGAAAAACCAGGAATTGCTTTGAGGTTGGAGTTGAACATCAGTTGGAGTTCAAAAGTAGAGGGCTTTCCAAGTGGAAAGGGGGCATTTCAAATGAAGTACAGTGCATGAAATTAGGAATTAACTTGTCATGTTTGGGAGACAGTGGGAATTTGCAAAAGCATTTTCTGACTATATTGTGTGGGTCTTTGGATGTCAAGTAAAGATATTTGGGTTTTATCCTAAAAGAATGGAGGATCATTGAAGGTTTTCTACAGGGGAGTGGTAGGACAAAAACAGCAACTTTGAATGTGTAATCTGATAGAAATATGAACAATTATTGAATCGAAAGACAAGAAAGGAAGAAAGCCATTAAAATGTTGGTTCTTAAACTTTAAGAACCAGCTGGGAAGTTTAAGAATCCACCTGGGAAGCTTATTAAAATTGTAGATTCCTGAACCTTACTCCAGAGATTCTGGTTGAGCAAGTCTGGAGAGGGCCCACAATGTCCATTTTAACAAGGATTCTGATTTAAGTGGTCTTCAGGCTACATTTTAAATAATACTTATTAGAAGGCTGTCACAATAATCCAGGAGTGAAGTGGTAAAGGTTTGAAATATAATTTTGGAAATAGGAATGAAAAGGAAGTGATGGATATGAGGGATATAATTAAGGAAGAATTGATAAGAAATGTTTGGATACAGGCAATGAAAGGGAAAAAAGAGTCTAAGATGATTTTAATGTATTTAATTCAACATATTTGATCATTTCTGTTTATACAACTGGATATATAAGTTAATTAAATCACTTAAAAGAGTCAATGCACTCTTTAAATATAAAGCCCAAATAAGAACTAAGGAGAAAATACAGTAAGAAATAATGAGTATGGTAAATATAGATGAAAAAGAAATCCAGAAAAAAATTAATCCACCATTTTGTGTTATATTCCAACATATTCTAATGATTATTCTTCCTCATCATGGATTTAACTAATTCTCAATCAAGGTGCCAGGATTCCTTTCATCATTAGCTTTAGAAAATGGCTATAGAATTCTCAATTACCTAAATCTTCTCCATTTAGCTAAGAAGCCAACTCCAGGGAATATATTGGAGTGTTTTCTGTCACATTAGCTATGCTATATCCTGGATTTGAAGAAATAGTTCTAATTAAAAAATAAACTTTTCCATTTCCTAGAAATGTATTGGGCAATGAGCCCAAATTCTTAGTTCAGATGATATAGCTACTGGAATTATACTACATAGTGAGTGAAATATTCGATCTTGGATCTTATTCTGAGTGGTTTCCAGGAAGAAAATCTTGATAAGGTTATTACTGTTAGGCTCTAACTTATACCATTAAGACATCAGGGATGTAATTGATGAAAGATGTATAAGAAAAATTAAGTTTTCAGTTGAAATTACTCTAGTTATTTGAAGAAAGTGTTTTAGTCTCAGTTTGATATAAATGTTAGTCATGGTGCTTCCACCTGTAAACAATAATAAAAAGTAACGTTTCCAAAAGTAAACCCACCTTTTCTTTTCTTTTTAGATTGATTTTTAGTTTTTTAATCTGTCTCTTCTTTTATACATGTGAACAAGATTACTTGCCCTTTGATACTTCTGAGTACTTTTTAAAGATTACCTTCAGAGTTAGTGTAAGGTATAATATGATTTTAGGTACCACGTTGATATTGTCTAAAAGTACTGAAATTACAATGCCCTTAATTCCACCAATAGAAGGAAAGAGGCTGAAAAATAAAAGTACTTTGAAAAGTTGAAACATTGTATAGGAATCAGTTTCACTTAAAGTGTTCCTATTCCCTTATGATTTGCAAGGAAGGTTGGTTTGAAAGAGGGAAGGTTTTGATCTCCTAAAAGGGATGAGGGATATCAATTACAGATGAAAGAATGAGGACTTGGAGAAAGTTTCAGCTGAGGGGAACAGGGAGCAGCAAGGAGAGGCTAGGGACAAAAGGCAACAGTAAGTCTTCGTTTGTGCGGGGCAGCTGAGAGTTGTGAATGGAGAAGTGCTTCCTTTGGGATGAACTACCACAGCCAGAGCTATGTCCTTGAGCTCAGGCAGCCTCCTCACTCCCTTGGTCCCCTCTATAGCAGACTTGGAGGCTGTTGAAATCGTTTTCGGTACCTTGACATTTGCTTCTTGCCCAGACACCATAGCTGGGATTTTCACATAGAGAAAATGTTATAAATAGTGGTTTGTTAGTGACAGAACTTGTTTAGTATTTTTTTTTTTTATTCAGCAGAAGTCAGCAAACTGTTTTTATAATGGATCAGACAGTAAATATTTTTTAATTTGTGGAGTACAAGGCTTCTATCACAACTACTCAAGTCTGCCATTGTAGCATGAAATCAGTCATACACAATACATAAATGAACGGATGTGGCTGTGTGCCAATAAAACTTTGTTTACAAAAACAAATGGTGAGCCAGATGTGGCTAAGAACCATAATTTACCAGTCTGTTTTGTTGTGATACAGGTTATTTCTATAAATTAATAGGCTAGTTTAAAAAGCTAACTATTTTTCTTAATATAGTTTCCATAGAGAAGTTGGTTCCAGATTAAAAGTAGATAAGACCTGACTCAAATCTAGATCTGGTAAATTCCTTAACTAAAGAAATATGAAAGGTTAAAAGCCTTTGGAGGCACCTTAAGAATAGATAGAAACTGGGTTCAAGTCTTTTCTAGTTGTTTAAATTTTGGCATGTTGCCTCTCCATAATGCTTTTTCCTGGTCTGTAAAGTAGAAATAATAATGTCGACCTGATAAACCGGCAAGGCTATCAATTGTCATGTCATACATGAGATGCCCATTACAGCAGCATCTGACACTGGGCCCTCAACAAATGGTGGTGTCTTCCTTTTTCTCTAAATTATCCGAAAAAACACAAGGAGTAGAAATAAAAGTAGAAACAAAGCAGACAAGAAGGCAGAAATGGTTTTACTTTTAAGAAACAGCAGCTTTTCATCACAGAAAAGTGGTAAATATCACTGACTTAAAGGCACAGTCCTATTATTAATTGGACACAGCTTATAATTTTCAAGAGCTCTGCATCTAGCATGGTATTACGGGGGTCCTTGGTTCTCCAATTTCCTAGTTTTATCTCATCTTAAATTGTTTCCACTTCTATATGTTGAAGATGTAGGGTGGTAAGTCCAGGGAACTTAATATTTTCTCATAAAATCCATCCTTTGTAAAACATATGTGGGGTGTGTGTGTGTGTGTAAGTGTATATATATGTATGTAAGTATGCATATATGTGTGTGCATGTATATGTATATAATATATATGTGGGTATGTACTTATTTACAAATATATATTACTTATGTGATAGATACTATGCTGATTGTTTTATATTTGTTATCTCACATAATCTTTATAATAACTTTGCAAAGTGGTTTCTATTATCACCCCCATCTTACAGATGGGAAAACTGACACTTAGAGAATTTAAAGTAATCTAACTTCAGTCACACGTCTAGGGAGTCTCAAGAGTTGGAACTGAAACTCAGAGCTTTCTGACTGCAGAACCCATTCTTTAAATAATTATGATGAATGGCATACTATTTTAATATTTTAAAATATATCTAAATGCATTGAGACAACTGGTTTGACCATGTTGACTGAATTGATTCATAGTTTATAGGTTACTTGATCAAGATTTTAAAAATCTGGATCAAATCAGCCCAATCCTTGGTATATAATTGGTCAGGTTAGTCCACATATTTGAACCTGCAGAGAGGCCACTTGCAAACAAGTCTAGATTAACATTTCTCCACTCCACAAAGCATTCTGAAGAATACAGTGTAGCAAAAGATGAGATTTCCATTATTTATGCATAACAAAAATATGCTGCTTTCATGGTCTGATCCAGGGGGGAAAGTATTTAGCCTTAGTAATATTAGACCATGGATCTTCCATTTGCTTTATAATGGTAGTAGCATGCTTGGGAAAATGATGATCATATCCTTCCTCTAAATACTGTGTCAAAATTACAATTTATTAAAATAAATAAAATCTTGTATCATCATGTCAAATCCATAAAAAAGATGGAGCAAACAAGCAAAATAATTAAAAACTATACACCACTGATGAGAAACCTGAGAAAGAAATTTTAAAAAATTCCATTATAATAGGGACTAAAAGAATCAAATACTTAGGAATAAACTTAATCAAGGACATAAAGGATCTGTATTCAGAAAACTACAAAATATTGCTGAAAGAAACCAAAGAAGACTTAAGTAAATGGAAGGGCATTTCATCTTCATGGACTGGAAGTCTAGATAACATTAAGATGTCAGTTTTACCCAAACTGACTTATAGATTCAACACAATCTAAATAACCTAACAGGCTTTTTTGCAGAAATAAAAAAGCCAATTAAGAAAAAAAAAAACTAACATGTTGGGGGAAAAACACCACATGATCATCTCAAATGACACAGAAAAGGCATTTGACAAAATCTAGCATCCTTTCTTGATAAAAACACTTAGAAAAATAGGAAGGGAAGGAAACTTCCTCAACATGATAAAAAGCATATATGAAAAACCCATTGCTAACATCAATCTCAATGGTGGAAGACTGAAAGCATTCTCCCTAAGATTTGGAACAAGACAAGGATGCCCACTGTTACCACTGTTATTCAACGTTGTACTGGAAGTTCTAACCAGAGAAATTAGGCAAGAAAAAGAAATAAAAGGAATCCAAGCTGGAAATGAAAACGCAAAACTTTCACTATTTGCAGATGACATGATCATCTATATAGAAAGTCCCCAAAAATCTACAACAAAGCTACTGTAGCTAATAATCTATTTCAGCAAAGTGACAGGGTACAATATCAACATGCAAAAAATCAGTAATGAGCATTCTGAGGAGCAAATCAAGAAAAAAAAGTCCATTTACAATAGTGTAAAGGTTTGAAGCTGAATGGACCCCTGAAGATTATGTTCTTAAATTTAATCCATTACTATGGGTGTGAATCTATTGTAGGTAGGACCTTTTGATTAGTTTACTTCAATTGACGCATGGATCAAGGTGGGTCTTAATCCCCTTATTGGAGTCCTTTAATAATGGGATGAATATGGAGAGAATAACAAAGAGAGAAAGCCACTGAAGCAAGAAGCTGAAGCAAGGAAGCCCAGAGGCAGAGGGAGAGCTGAGCAAATGCTGTATATACCTTGCCATGTGACAGAAGAGTCCAGATATCCAGCAGCCTATCTTCAGAAAGAAAGTATTGCCTGATGATACCTTGATTTGGACATTTTCATGGTTTCATAACTGTAAGCTTGCAAGCAAATAAATCCCCATTGTAAAAGCCAACCGATTTCTGATATATTGCATTTTGGCAGCCTAGCAAACTAAAACAAATAGCAACTAAAAGAATCAAATATCTAGGAATAAATTTAACCAAGGACATAAAGGACTTATACATGGAAAACTACAAAACTCTGCTAAAAAGAAATCAGAGACAATCTAAATAAATGGTAGGACATTCCATGCTCATAGATCGGTAGACTAAATATTGTTAAAATGTCAATTCTACCCAAAATGATTTACAGATTCAATGCATTCCCAATCAAAATTCTAACACCTTTCTTTGCAGAAATGGAAAATCCAATCATCAAATTTATTTGGAAGGGTAAGAAGCCCCAGATGGCCAAAACCACCTTGACAAAGAAGAATGAAGTTGGAGGACTCACATTTCTTATCTTTAAAACTTATTACAAAGCTACAGTGGTCAAAACAGCATAGTACTGGCACAAGGATAGAAACATCTATCGATCAAGATACAAATTCAGAAATAGACACTCATGTCATTGGCCAGTTGATTTTTGTCAAGGCTGCCAGTTCCACTCAATTGGAAAAGAATAGTCTCTTCAACAAATGGTGCTAGGATAACTGGATATCCATATGTAAAAGAATGAAGGAGGATCTCTATCTCACAGCAAATACAAAAATGAACTCAAAATGGATCAACGACCTAAATATAAGAACCAGGACTATAAAACTCCAGGAAGAAAATGGAGGAAGCATCTTCAGGACCTTCTGTTAGGAAATTGTTTTTTAGACTTTGCACCAAAAGCACAAGCAACAAAAGAAAAAAAATATAAAAGGATACATGGGAGACCTCATTAAAATAAAAAACTTTTGTGGATCAAAGGACTTTATCACGAAAGTGAAAAGACAACCTACTCAATGGGAGAAAATATTTGGAAACCACAAACCTGATAAGTTTTTAATACCCAGAATATGTATAGAAATCCTACAATTCAACAATAAAAAGACAAGCAACCCAATTTAAAAATGGGCAAAAGACTTCAACAGAAATTTCTCTAAAGAGGATATATCAATGGCTAAAAAGCACATGAAAAGGGAAGCGGCTGTGGCTCAATCAGTAGGGCTCCCGTTTAACATATGGGAGGCCCCGGGTTCGGTTCCTGGGGCCTCCTGGTGAAGGCAAGCCCGCCCGGATGGCGTGGTTAGCTGACCCAGCGAGCACAAGCAGCAAGGGGGGGATAAATGAATGAATAAATAAAATCTTTAAAAAAAAAAAAAAAGCACATGAAAAATGCTCGATATCATTAGCCATCAGGGAAATGCAAATCAAAAGTACAATGAGATACCATTTTACACCCATTAGAATGGCTACTTTTTAAAAACAGAAAGCTAAAAGTGTTTGAGAGGATGTGGAGAAATAGGAACACTCATTAATTGCTGGTGGAAATATAAAATGGTGCAACCACTGTGGAAGAGAGTTGGGCCATTCCTCAGAAAGCTAAGTATACCAACCACATGTAAAATGTTATTAATAGGGGAAAGTGGAAAAGGGAGATGACATTGGGTATATGGGAATCATCTATATTCTATATGTGAATTTTCTGTAACCTAAAGCTTCTTTGAAGACAAAATGAAAAAAATAAGACATTGGGTGGATAAATGGAAGTAAATGTCACTGTATATACAAGACAACAGATCTTACAGTGATGAAAGACATGTTAATTTTTTAAAATTTTATATTTTATATTTTTATACTATTTCAACCTTAAATTTTTTTGTGTGTTTTATTCATTATTTTAAAAGCCATCACTATTATATCATTTTCCTTTTAATTTTATTTGGTTATTTTGTTGGCTTCAATTTTGAAGAAGTTTTGGATCACAGAGGGGTTACTGTGGCAGGGGAGGATCATTGGTGCAGGGTGTCAGAGATGGGGGATGCATGGGAGGATGCAAAGAAATATTTAATTCCCATCCTGGAAAGCTCTGCCACATTCTCTAATGGGACAGCAAGAATCCCCTGAGTACAGGGACAATGACTACTGAAAGAGGATGTATCATTGACGGGCCCTTGATTGTGATGACTGTACTTATGAACCTTTTGAAATTGAAACCTAGCACAGTATTATAGGATGCCTAAGTGTTACCTCCTGAGAGCCTCCTGGTTGCTTAAAAATGCCCTCTCTCTAAGCCAAAACTCAGCATATAAATGTATACCTTCCCTCCAGCGTGGGACATGACTCCTGGGTATGAGCCTCTCTGGCACAGAGGGATTACTACCAAGAACCAACTAGCAATGCAACTGGAAAAAGACCTTGAACAAAAGAGGGAAGGGTAAAGACAAATGAGTTTATGTGGCTAAGAGACTTCCAAATGAGTCGGGAGGTCATTTCAGAGGTTACACTTATGCACATCTCAGCAGGAACTCATTGACTGCCAAAGTAAATAATACCTCAAATAGCTGGACTCCTGAGGGCTCTGGAGACATCCAGACACTATAGGCAGGGCAGACAGCTCAGGAGTTTGACACTCTGCCAGTGGACCCTACTTTGGAATTTACACTCCCCAGTGTGAAAGAGTTGGACTCAGTTGTGTTTTCCCTACACATGGCTCTGCTGCCCCTCTATTTGAACCTATAGTTAGTAATAAGTTGATAGTTGTATGTACAAGAGACTTAAATCTTTAGGCTGTCCATGTGCTAGTTGGGCCCTAAATCTCAACAGACTTGCAACACCTACTCTCCAGTTCATTGGACTCACCCAGAACAACTAACAAGGAGATGATGACCAACTACAACCATCTCAAGGAACAGAGAGAGTCTGCAACTGCAAGCAAGAAAGTCCCATCCATCTGCCCCATGGGATCTAAGCCCCCTCTCAATTAGAAGTGGAGTGGCCATCACCAACACAGAATCCTCAGGATTGGGGAATGGACAATGGACTAGAATAGACTTCCAGTTGTTCTGCTGTAGACTTGTTGTGATCCTAGCAATGGAAGAACATTTATCATGGATGTAGAGGCAGTGGCCACTGGAGGTTCGGGGGTGGGGGGGAACAGGTATAATTTGGGCACATTTTCAGGACTTGGGTATTATCCTGAATGACATTGCAATGACAGACACAGGCCATTGTATATCTTGTAATAACTTGCAAAAATGTGTGGGACAGAGTGTAAACTACAATGTAAACTATAATCATGGCTTAGTGGCAATACTCCAAGATGTGTTCATCAATTGTGGCAGATGTACCACACTAATGAAGGATGTTGTTGATGTGGGAAAATGTGGGAGGGCTAAGGAGCGGGATAAACGGGAATCTCCTATATTTTTTGTGTAACATTTATGTAATCTAAGTTTCTTTTTAAGATTAAAAATTAAAAAGTATATTTTTGAAAAAGAAGGAAAGCTAAATATAGAACTACCATATGACACAGCAATTCTACTACTAGGTATATATATATACCCAAAGAGTTGAAAGCAGGGACTTGAACAGATATTGCCATACAGATGTTCATAGTGGCATTATTCACAATTGCTAAAAGATGGAAGTAACCCAAGTGTCCAACAACCGCCAAATGGGTAAATAAAATATAAATACATGTAATGGGATCATATTCAGCTGTGTAAAGGAATGAAGTTCTGATCATATAAGGTAGATGAACCTTGAAGACATCAGGTTGAATGACATAAGTCAGACACAAGAGGACAAATATATCTTCTCACTGAAATGAAATAATTAGAATAAGCAGACTCTTAGAGTCAGATTCTAGAATATATATTACCAGGGGCTGGTTTGGGGTTAAGGAATGGGGAGTTAATGCTTAAAGTTTATAGATGGTCTATTTGGATCAGTTGTAAAGTTTTGGCAATGTATGATGGTGATGGTAGCACAGTATTGTGAATGTAATTAATAGCACTGAATTATATATATGAATGTGCTTAAAATGGGAAATTTTAAGTTGTGTATATATGTTACTAGAATAAATATTAAAAGAAAAAATATAAAAAAGAAAAAAATATCTAGGCTTTATTTTTCTTCTACTCTACTCACCAAGTTACATGGAAGTTTAACAATTCCATCAAAATAAATATCACCTTTCCCCAATGTTTCAAAATTGATTTCATTAAAACTTTTGCATTCACGATGAAAGTCTGCACACTGGGCTGCAATCCAAGTTAGTTTGTGAGTGTGCCCCTGGTACTGATCTTAATTCTATTCTCTTTTTCGAGGGAACATATATTCCCTGAGGAAGAAACTAGTCTTCTCTCAATGCCAGGAGTCCCTTTGAAGTCTTGTTTATTTCAGATCTTAAGAAAGAATTATGGTGCTGCTGAAAAATAACACATTTTTTAGTACTTGAGGAAAAGACATTTGATTTAATGAGTTAAACTTATTCATCTTTCAATTGATACCAGCTGTAGCTACATTAAGAATTGAATTTGGAGGTCTTGGATGATCATCTGAAAAAATACATAGACACTTGTAGGCTAATGAATTTAAACTTGAATGACCAGTCCTAGAATGTTTTTTTTTTCCCTGCAAAGTAGGAGGGATTTCCCCCTTCCCTCTATCTATAAAATTATTCCATTTACAAGTTCCTAGATTCAGAAGCTGAAAATTGGGTGTCTGCTGGAGTTCCTTTCAATGCATTTCCATACTTAATTGTGGTCTGATTCAGAAGAATAAGGGAGAGAAAAAGAAACAAAAAGAAAATGTTTGGTTTGTTTCATGCATATGCTTTATCCGTGGTAGAGCATAGTGTTTTGCATGTGATCTGGAGTAACTAGAGACCTGGGTTTAAATTTATAGTCTTATTTAGTAGTAGTAATAAAAAGTACAGTAACAGCAGCAGCAGGAGCAAACTCTTATTGTGTGCATAAAATGGCAGGCCCTGGGTTAAATGTCTTCCATGTATTACTTTGGTATCGATACCTGTTCACTAACTAGAACATTCTGTTGCATCTATGAGAAAATTGAAAATACATATAGGTTTAAGTGACATGTTAAGATATGCTGAAAGGTGCTGGGACTGCCCAGAGGCAGCAAGGCACACTGCTCTGGCAGTCCAAGTGGTAACCCTGGCTCTGCCCTTGCTCTCTGTGTGCCCTAGGGCAAGTTACTTATCTTCTCTGTGCCCTGATTTCTTTATCTGCAAAATGGGGATAGTGCTAAATTAATTCTTGAAAAGCGTTTAGAAAAATGCCTGGCTCATAGTAAACTCAATAAAAATTAGTTATTATTAGAATTTAGGTATCCTGCCCTCTATTGTCATATACATTTTACCACTTGGACATTAAGTGAGGATCTGATACAGAGATTTATTGCAATTTTCTGCACAGTAGAATATTTGGGAGAACCTGAGATAATATTGAGAAGGTAGAAAATTCCTCTCTGTCATTAGCCATCTTCTGTCTTAAATGATCTTGATTCTCTTCTCTCTGCTAAACCTCATTCCTGACCCATAGGCAACTATCCTGAGTTCTTGTTAGTTACTAATAATCCCTGCTGTGATGTGCTGATAGCCAATATGTTAGATGACAAGGAATACTGTGTTTTAGCAGAAGACATTTGATAAATGAAAACCCTTCCTGATCCTTTGGAAAGAAACTTGCTGGTGTTTAAGAGAATGTAGGGGTAGGTTTTTAGGGATATGTATGTGTGAGGATGATGGAAATCACAACTATAAAAATGGAGCAGGTCCATGTTGCTTTTGAGAGCCACACACATCTTTACACTGTCAGTGATTATTTAAAAGCCAAGTTTTAAGAGGAGGATAAATTGTATTTTATAGGAGTTAGCAGTTATTTTTGGCATAGTTCTATTTGGATTCTCCAGGTTTGTTATGCTACCATAGTTTTAAAAATATGTCCAGTGATTTCATCTGGGGAGGTTACAAATACAGAACCTTTACAAATGGCCTACAGCTTTCTCTTCTAAAGACAGAATATTCAGTTCCACATTGCCCAGTTCCTAGCCCTGTCCCCCTCCCAGTTTTATCAGTTCTGTTAGTTATGATGTAGGCTCCCTGCCTTGTGGGTATTTATTTTTTAATTATGTAATATTCAGCACACACAAAAGAGTCTTTGTAACATATATATAGGTTATAGGGCATATAGTTATAAACTGCAAAATTATCAATACTTCGCATTTACCTGTGAGTTCCTTCCTTCTCCCAATTACCATCTTTTTCTTTCTCACCCACCATCCTAAATTTTGTAAATTTCCTAAACTTTCCATTTTTATATACTTTTTAAAAATCATATATATATATATGTATCCTCTATCAGGGGTTCCTAACCTTTTTTGTTTCATGGACCCCTTTGCCAGTCAGGTGAAAACCACAGACCCCTTCTCAGAATGTAGCAGCAGATAGTTTTAGGACGCTCAACATCGGAGGTCAGAGAAAATAAAGATAATAAGTTGGTTTTCCTTCAGTTCAAGCTCATGGACCCCCTGAAATCTTTCCATGGACCCACTGGGTCCGTGGACCCCTGATTAAGAACCCCTGCTTAAATTCTTGCTACTCAGGTATGGTCCAGAGGTCAGTAGCATTAGCATTACTAGGGAGCTTGTTAGGACCACTGAACTTTAGCCCAGGTATCAGTGTAGCCCAGATATACTGAATCAGAATCTTCACTCTAACAAAATCCACCCTTTTGTGTGCCTTAATGTTTGAGGAGCACTGTGCCAAAAATAGGTTTCCTGGTTTTTTTTGGTTTCCCTGCTTTTTGTCTGTTTCTTGATTTTGAACTTTATTGTTTATAGTCTTCTGCCATTTGTTGTTTTTGCCAATCTATACATGGCATTTCTAAGATTCATCCAAGTTGTTTTGTGTTGTCATTCATGGCTGCATGATGTAACATTTGTGTTAAGATCCTGGATTTTTTCTTTTCTTACCTTACCTGTAGGTTGTTCACGGCTTTTTGTTAAAATGCACAATCCTTCTATGAACACTCTGGTACATGTTCCTGGCATGTATGTATGTGTGCGTATGTAAGCAAAATGTTTATGGTATGTACCTAAGAGCAGAACTGTGGGTAGTAGAATAGTGAATGACCACCTTTACCAGTTAATGGTAAAATGTTTTCTCACCAGCAACGTGTAAGAGTGCCCATCGACCTGTCTCTTTTCCAATGCTTGGTATCATCCAGCTTCTTACTTTGTTACCAACCTAGTGGACGTAACATATTCTCTCACTGTGGTCCTTATTTACATTCCCTGATTACTAGCGAAATTGAGCATTTTTTTCTTAGGTTTAATAACCCTTTCTGGTTTGCTTCTGTGAAATGCCTTTTCATGTATTTTGCCTATTTTTTTCTGGTGGTTTTTTTTTTTTTTTTTTTGGTCTTATTGACTTATAGAGAAGTACTTTGTTATTTTGAAACATCCTTTGAGAGTTACATGTTAATGACTTGTTCTCACATTTTCTCTAACAATCACATTTGATAAATAGACATTCTAAATTTTAATGTAGTTTAGCTTATCAACATTTTCCTCTTACTCCAAGTGTTTTTTGTATTTGTTTTAAGAAATCCTTCCTTGTAATAATATCATAAAAATTCTGCAATATCTCAATATCCTTAACATGCCATTTATTAAAATTTTTTAAGCGGAGCAGGTGTAGCTCAGTAGTTGAGCAACACCTGCTTTGCATGTACAAGGTCCTGGGTTCAATCCCCAATACCTCCTAAAAAAAGTGATAATACAACTGGAACTAAATTCTGTTTATTTTGTAATATAGGCATCAAGATTCATTTTTTAACCTATAAATAACCAATAGTTCCGGCACCATTTATTGAATAATCGCTCCTTTCCGATGAGTTACAATGACATCTCTCTCATATGTCAAGATTTCACATGTTGTGAAGGTGTATTTCTGGCATCTTTATTCTGCTTCACTGAACATTTTATGTACTTTGTGATAATACTATACTTTCCTAAGGACTACAGCTTCATAAGAAGCCTTGATGATTGTTTGGTGTGATGGTTAGGCTAATGTGTCAACTCGGTCAGGTTTTTTTCCCAGTTTTTTGGTCAAGCAAGCACTGGGCTAATTATAATACAAGGACATTTCATGGAAGGCTGGTTACATCTACAGTCACCTGAGGAGACTGCTGTCAGCAATGAGTGACATCTCATCCAATCAATTGAAGACCTTTAAAAGGGGAAGTGATTTCAGCATTCAGAGAGAGAATTCTCAGCTCTACTTCAAATAGCTAGTATCTCCTGGGGAACTCAATGAGAACCTTCATCAGAGTCCCTAGCTTGCAGCCTGCCTTACAGAATTTGGACTTGTGCATCCCCCAAGTCACATGAGACAACTTTATAAAATTTCATCCTATTTACAGATATCTCTTCTCTGTTCTGTTTCCCTAGAGAACCCTGACTAATACACCATCCTTCTTCTTGGAATTCATGAAAGTAATATTTGAGAATAGGAAACACAAAGGAATGGTCTACCATAAAAAAACTAATAATATAGCCCATTACAAGGGCTTAGATTTGATTGGGTGGGATTTCCTGACATTTCATAAATGAGACCTGTTAGCACAAAAGGAAAAGGCAAGAAATATTTCTTTACATGTGCAAAGTGAGGAGAGTAGAACCTAAGCCCTCTTTACCTTTTAAGGATAATCAAAGATGGAAACTGATACACTCAGGAGGAAGCATGAAGCTGTCTTTCCAAGGTGAGACACTATGAACCAGAATCATACTTACACAAACTGAACCATCTGTGAGCAACACAGTTGTACTTGAAGGGTAACGGAGACCTGGCATTTTCAAATGTTGTATATAGTAGGATGATCAAAACCTTGAAATGTTCAAGGAAATTATTTTATTAGATATGTAAATAACTTCAAAAGGAAAACAAAGAATACTTTCCCTAGAGAATCCTGTCTAATACAGTTGAGCAAGTACCAATCTATTCCTTCTTCTTCTGGAATGTCTTAGCAATTTATGGGAATTGGTACTTTCATATAAATGCTTATAATCTCTTTGTCAAGTTCCTTGAAAAATCCTGTTGAAATTTTTATGACAACATCATTGAATCTAATAAATCATTTGGTGGAGAGTTTTCTTCTTTATCAGGTTGATTCATGAAAATGGTATATTTCTCCATTTTTTAAGATCTTTTTTTTAAAATTTAAGAATTTTCTCAATAAACGTCTTGCACATCTTTTGTTATATTTATTCCTAGGAATAGTGTGTATACACATGTATTTTATATATGGTATATAGTTATATACAGTATTTAAAGTTGCTCATAAATGGAAAAACAAACGATTCTTATGAATTAAGTATCCTTCTAAACTCTCTTAGCATTCTAATAATTTGTCTTCAGATTCCTTTTGGGTTTTATATATAGACAATCCTATCATCAGAGCATAATGACAGTATTGTTTCCTCTCCTTTTCATTCCATGTATCTTTTATTTCTTTTTTGTTTTATTTGATTGTCAAGGACCTGAGATTAATGTTGATAACAATATTGTTATGGCCATTTGTGTCCTGTCCCTAAAGATATTTCATTATTAAAATAATGCTTACTGATCTTTTGGGGATAGACTAAGGTTAAGGAATTTCTATTCTAATTTAAGAGTTTTTTCTAAATCATGAATGGATATTCAATTGTATCATATGCCTTTGATTCATCTATTGAGATGATCATATTATTATCCTCCTTTAATCTGTTAATAGGGTATAGATTTTAATATAATTCCCAATATTAAATGACCTTTGTAGTATTGAGATAAATTAAAATTACTTTTGATGTATTAGCTTTGTTATATACTGCTGAACTCATATTTTGGAAAGAATTTTTGCACTTGGGTTTATGGGTCATATTGGTCTGTGATTTTCCTTTCTCTTCTGTCCTTGTCTGATATTAAATTTATACTGAACTTACAGAATAAGTTGGGGAACTATTCCTTCTTTTTCTCTCTTATGGAAGAATTTAAAAACATTAGAATGATAAGTTCCTTGAAAGGCTAATAGATACAAATCCATTTGAGCCTGCATATTTCTTTGGATAAAGATTTTTCAAATTTCCCTTCAATTTCTTTAATGAATATTTTTCAGGCATTCTTGAATCAGTTTTTGTATGTTATATTTTAAATAGAAATTTACCCATTTCAACTACATTTTAAAACTTGTTGGCATGAAGTTATTCATAACATTGCTGAATTACCTTTTAAATATCTGCTGTACCTGTGGTTTTGTCTACTTTTGTTGCTGATTTTGCTTATTCATGCCTTCTCCCTTTTTTCCATGATCACTCTAGCTAAGGATTTGTCTATTTTATTTCTTCACAGATAATCAACTTCATGCTTTGCTGATTCGTGCTAGTGTTTCTTGTGAATCGTTGTTTTTCCATTTCATTAATTTCTGCCTCTACCTGTATTGTCACCTTCCTTCTACTTTCACTGAGTTTGTTTTGCTGTTATTTTTCCAGCTCCTTGTGCTTGATGCTTATTTCATTAATTTTT
This sequence comes from Tolypeutes matacus, assembly GCA_026826555.1. NCBI lineage: Eukaryota > Metazoa > Chordata > Mammalia > Cingulata > Chlamyphoridae > Tolypeutes > Tolypeutes matacus. Next base: position 1,252,444 of record JAKSZT010053783.1, read on the forward strand.
GGCCTTTATTCTTTTGAAATAGGCATTAAAACCTATAAATTTCTCTTGAAGTAACACTTTTGTCTCCTTTACAAGTTTTTAAAAGCATTTTATTGAAAAAAAACAAACAAACCAGATACAGAAAACTACACAAAAGTATAACGTAATTGATTATTATTATATCGTGAACACCATTTAAATCACCGATGATTAAGAAAATAATTTGGACAACCACAGAAGCCCTTCCGTATACCCCATTCCAATCACAGCCCACACCACCACCAAAGTCAGCAGTATCCTGAATTCATAGTAATCGCCTCCTTGTGTTTATTTGCTTATTTGTTATTTATGTATTCCCAAGCATGTTTCACTAGAAACTTCAGGTTCCCCTTAATCTCCTTTTTCGCTTTATAATTTATCTTTGAAGAATCTATGTTTTTTGACCTGAAAGTTCTTTACATTTTGCTCATTGAAGATTCATGGTGCAGTTTACCACTTTCCTCTGTTCTCTTTGTTTTCTGAAAATTGGCAGCTGGATCTATAGGTTCTGTCAGACTCATATTCCATTCTTTTGGCAGGATTACATATGGTATTGTATTCTTTCATCAGGAGGCAAAAAAAAAGTCTACTTTTTTATGTTTTTTTAATATCAGCACCATTGATGCTTAATGCCTAGATACATTTAATTCATTGGTAAATATCAAAATGATGCCATTCTAATTCTACCAATTTGTTTTCATTTATTATCTGGAATATATTTATAAAGAGATGCTTTCTCTCACCTTCAATTTGGTACCAAGTGGTACGGTTTACACAGGAAAAACAGGACGGATGCTTCATTTCTTTTTTCTTTTATTTAACCAGTTTTCAAGAAAAATAACTGTTTTCCTCATATCATCAGAAGGTGACCTTTTAAAAATATCTTTATGAACTCTTGGACTGAACCATATTATTTGGGTTTAAATGTAGAGAAATTCCTATTCTTACAGAAGCTTAGATTGTCCTAACTTGAGCCAGTGTAAGTCTTTTAATTTGGCTCATAAGTCCTTCACCCTGTCCCTTGTATTCTTTGACAGCTTCATTGATATCTGTTATGTCAGGATATTTCAAGTTCATCTTCTGCTTTCCCTGTTTTAGACTTGGAGTCAGTCAGGGAAATAGTATTTCAAGATTATAATCTGGCATTAGGGATGCTAATTATTTCTGGATTGGTCATTGTTTCTATCCCTTTTCAGTGATATATGTGAAAAGGCCTAGAAACAATATTTTATAAATGTTAAAAAATATATATGGTGTCTTGTCTCTTGAGATTTCTTGCCTCCCACTTTTAAGGGAAACTTCTTGTCTATGACGAATTTATCCCATTCAATTTATATTCTATTGCCTGTAATTTCTACCCAGTTGAGGCTCTGTCCTAGAAAGAAGCTGTGTATGGTCAGTTTCACAAGTCCATAGGGTCTAAACTGCTCTAGTTCCATTTAGTCTCACCTCAGATCCAAATTAACTGTTATTAGACTAAGTGTAACCCTCCCTGGGTCAGTGACCCTTTTCAGTTTGGCTCACTACACTTTTCAGTGAACATCTTTGGGCTGTGTTGAGTTTAAAGTACAACAAACACTCTATTATTTCTCTGTCTGTTCTCCGTCAAAAACATTGTTAACACTGTCTTTGGGCTATTGGAGATTAATCCACAAATGCTTATTGTTTTAGTTTGCTAGGCTGCTGAAATGCAGATACTGTGAAATGGGTGATTTTTCTGAGGCGATTACAAGTTTACAGCTCGAGGCTGAGAAAAATGTCCAAATCAAGGCATCATCAAGTGATGCTTTCTCCCAAAGACCATCTGCCAGTGATCCTGGACTCCTCTGTCATATGACAAGGCACATGGCAGTCTGCTGGTTTCTTCTTTCTCTTCTGGATTTCATTGCTTTCAGCTTCTGGTTCCCTGGCTTTCTCTCAGCTCTTGTGGCTTTCACCTTTCTCCCTATTCATCCCATTTATAAAGGACTCCAGTGAAAGGATTAAGACCCACTCTGTGTCATGTCTTAATTGAAGTAACCTATCAAAAGGGCCCTTAACTGAAGTAATCTAACCAAAAGTTCCCACTCACAATAGGTTCATACCCACATGAATGGACTTTAAGAATATGATTTTCTGGGATACATAGTCTCAAACTACCACACTTATACTTTGAGAATAATGGAGATATCTTGTCACCTAGTTTTGTTGTAAATGCTGCCCATGCATTTTGGGGTTTGCTACCTAGTTACTCTACCTGTTTTCATGTGGGAATTCTGGAAAATTCACCAACTATCCTGCCACCTTTAGTGCCATCTCACAAGTTGGTAAAATTGTATTTTCATTTTATTTTAATGATGTTTAAAAATTTTTCCCATCATGATTCCTCCTTTGATCCCTGATATAAATTGTATTTATAACATTTCCACACATCACAACTCTTAAGTATATTGTTTTATACTGTTTTTTTTTTTTTTTTAACCTAATTGCGTTTGATGAGAGAATACGGTCCCTAGATACTAATTCTTCAAAATTTCTTGAGAATTATTCTGTGGCCTATTATGTAGTCAATTTTTGAAAATGTTCCTTATGAATTTAAGAAGCATTAGGGTTGGGTGAAGCATCCTGTAAATGTTTACTAAATCAAGTCTGTTGATAGTGTTCATTTCTTTTATAACTTTACTCATTCTTTTGGTGTCTATAACTAATCAAAATTCAGAGAGGTAGTATGGTAGGTGGAGTTTTGTATCCCAGCAACCATGTTCATAATCTTAATCCTTCTCCCTGTAGGTATGAATCTATTATAAATTGGACCTTATAAAGATGTTATTTTTAATTAAGTTATAGCCACCTGAAGCAGGGTGGGCCTTAACACAGATTACTCAAGGTCTTATAAAGAGAAGTCAGTGAACACCACAAGAACAGGAAAGAGAGGACATGGCCACACAATGGGAGGCAGTAATTTAAGCCAAAGAACTTCAAGAATTTCTGGCAACCAGCAATAGATTGTACAGTCTTCAGGAGAAAGTAAGCCTTTCTGATATCTTGATTTTGGACTTCTTTTAGGCTCAAAACCGTGAGTCAATGAATTCCTGTTGTTTAAGCAATCCCATTGTGTGGTGTTTGCCATGGTAGCCTGGCAAACTAAAACAGGTATATTGAAATATACCACTATGATGGTGAATTTACAATTTGTCCCCTGCATTTCTTCCTATTATGCTGTATGTCTTTTGAAGCTATTTTAATAGATGCATATAAGATATAGTTTCATTTTATTTTCCTGACAGATTATACTTATAACCATTATATAATAACCTGCTCTATTCCTAAAATTATTTTTTTCTTAAAATCTATTTTGGAATTAATATAATTATCCCAGCTTTTCTATTGTATTTTTGTGGCATATTTTTTCCTCCATTTTATTCCCTATCTTCTTGCATTTCAAGAATTACAAGATTCATTCATCTTACAAATGGCACATATTTGGATACAACCACCAAATCAGTGTTTTTTGAAATATGTATTGCAAAAGTCATGTTTAGTCCATTTACATTTGTTGTGATAATTGTTATAATTAGACAATTTCATTCATCTAAATTGATGTTATTTGCCCCATTTTTTCTATACTTTTTTTTTTTGCTTTATGGCCCCTCCTTTAAAAATTATTATAGTTTTTTGTTCACTAGTTTGTTTATTTATTCTTTTATTTCCCATTCCAGGTTTTGAAGATGAATGTTATATTCTTTTATGGTTCCCCTTAAAATCTACTCTGCATATTTCATCTACAAAGTCAATTGAAAACATAACGCTCTTTTCAAACAATATGAAGACTTTAGAATTCCTTAATAGCTCTCATCCCCTCAAAATTTACATGTTACTGTTGTCAGGTATTTTAAATCTGTTGCACTTTATCCTAATAATTTTGATTATGATTACTATTATTTCATGCAGACTTTCCTGTATCAATATCTTTGACCACTTTATCTTATATATCAGATCTCCTTCCTAGGGTTATTTTCTTCTTTTCTAGTACATATTTTATAAGTTCCTTTAGTAAAAGTCTATAGATGTCATACTCTCTCTTTTTCTATTATTTAAAATGTCTGTATTATGACCTTTTTCTTCAAGGATAGTTTTTTTTTAAGTGTAGGGTTAAAGTTATTTCCCTTAACATGATGTAGATAATTTCACTGTGCTTTGATGTCTGATTTTGTTCTGGTAAAATCTGCTGTCATTTTAAGTGTTGCTACTTTGTAGATGATTTTAAAATTTTCTCTAGTTGTTTTATTATCTTTTCTTTTTCTTTGCTTTTTCCCTATTTCACTATAATATATCTAACTATAACTTATTTTCAATGTATTCTCTTGCTCTGTCTAAAACATAACTTATCAATATTGCTTCTCTATTTGCTCTATTCTCTCCTCTCACACTTTTATTAGACATGTGTTAGACTTTTTTCATTCTGCTCTCTATTTCCCATAACCTCTGTTTCCTATGTTTTCCATTGTCCTAGGGTCATGCTCTATTTTGATAATATCTTCCTAAATGTTTTTCTAGTTCTCTGATTCTGTATTAACCCACTCATCAATCACTGACATTTTAATTTCAAATTCTATGTTTAATTTTTAATAATAATATTAGGTTGTTTTCTAAGATCCATCTAATCATTTTATAGACTTTTGTTTTTGCTACTTTTTGTGATTACATACTCTTTAGTAATTAATATTTACCAGTTTTATATTCCATATTTGGTAATTCCAATATCTGTCATCCTTATGGGCTATATGAGTATATTGTTATTTTTGCCTGTTCTAATTTATATGACTCCTCCCCTTGTGTTTGTAGTGATCTTATCAGCTCCTATTTGTTTGATTGTATTCTATTAGAGTCCCAAGGGCTTAAATAGGAGATAATTTCTGCCCCAGAGTTTCAGGGTTGCTTCTGGTGGGATCCAGTATATGCTACTTACCTGGAGATCCTATATCAGAAGTTATGAGCTGGTATGGCAGTCTCGGATTTTGCTCTCCTATCTTTCTTCTTGTCCCAGGGTTAATCTCTAGGCAACAGAGTTTATATAAGCATTTACTCTCAGAAAGAAAAAAAAAAAAAAAAAAAAAACAACGTATCTTTTCTCTCCTTAGCATTCTTACCTCCATCTCAGAGTTTTACTTAAGGTTTTAGTTTTCCTGGTTGTGGTGTGCTAATGAGAGTGAGAATACCTCTTTGCAGATTTTCCTTTATTTCCAGCAAAGTAATAAAATGAGGGCAATTTCCAAGATCTATCAGGAGAGCCCTTCAAAGTATCTACCCGATTATATTGTTGGAAGCAGACACTTGACCTATTTCATTTCTGTATTCCCAGTGATTATGACATTGTCTCTACTACTATAGATACTTAATAAATATTTGCTAAACAACTGCTTATTTGACATCTCCAACTAAAGGTGCCACAGTGAAAGCTGATGCATAAACATGTGTAGGTTGTACCTTCCACAGAGGCCCTTGACCAGAGATTTGCAAATTGAGGCTAGAATTCAGCCCTTGATGGGCTTGCTAAACTGTGTGTCCTGGAGGGGCTGGGTCAGCCTGAATTAAAAAAAGGGTGCTTTTTTTGTGATTGGCCAGTTCAGAGGGGCCATTTGTTTTAGTCTTCCCAGAGAGGTGCCTATTTATAATTCTTTCACCGAGAGGCATGCTTTTATTTTTTTCTAATTTGCAACTGACCAACTATAAATTCCCTCTACTCTTTCCTCTGCAGAGCTATCTCTTTTACATATCAGGATCATTTTAATGGTATTACAATCTATTTAATCACCCAGAAAACAAATATAAGCTTCGCTTTAAACTCCTTCTTACAGTCGTTCATTAAATTCTCTTGCCTTAGTTTGTTGCGCACCACAAACTGAATGGCTTAAAATAACAGAAATGTATTGTCTCATAATCCTAGAGGCTAAAAGTCTGAAATGAAGCTGAGGACAAGGCCATGCTTCACCCGAAGCTTCTAGTGGAGAATCTTTTCTTGCCTCTTCTAGCATCTGAAGTTTGCCAACCATCTTTCGTGTTCCTTGGCATGTAGATGCCTCTCTGCCTCCATCCCTGCATCACCTTATTTCTTGTCTCCATCTTCACGTGGCATTCTCCCCTTCTTATTAGAACACCAGTCATATAAGATTTAAGGGCTTTTTAAATTTCTCAGCTGCTGAAACAAATACCATACAGTTGGTTGGCTTAACAACAGGAATTCACTGTCTCATGATTTGCTTCCTCCTGGGGTCAGTACCTTCTGGCTGGCCAGCAATCTCTGGGGTTCCTTGGCTTTTCCATCATATGGCAATGCACAAGGCAGCATTTTCTCCTTTCTTTTCCAGGCTCTGTGGACTTCTAGCTTCTGGATGCACCACATGGCTTTTTTCTCATGTCTAATTTCCTTTGCCTATAAGGACTTCTGCATATTTGATTAAGGCCCACCCTCCTTCAGTTTGAGCATACCTTAATATCTTCAAAGGTCCTATTTACAAATGGATTCACACCCACGTTACAACAGTTCAGGACCTAAACATGCCTTTTGTGGAGGATATGCTTCAATACCCAACAATGGCCCACCATACTCCAGTATGATCTCATTTTTACTTGCCTAATTCATGTGTACTGACGCTATTTTCAAATAAGGTCTGAGGTACTGAGGGTTAGGACTTGATCATGTCTTTTGGGGGAACACAATTCAACCCACAAGATTTCTCAATTCTGACTCCTAAATATCTTAAGACCCTATAACTTCGTGACCATCCAGACTCTCTATTTGATCCTCATCATCTCTTGCCTGGACTACTTTAATAATTTCCTAACATTATGCTGCTTGGACAGGAGCTTCCATACTCACTGGGAGCACAGAGAAATACCTAGCAGCAAAAATGGATAAATATAGCACTTCTTACTAGGTATAATTTTAAATATAGCATACCATTGAAGCAAACACAAATAGAATAGATATCAAAATTTGCGTATATATTAATACCTCCTCCCCTCACAATCTTACTCCCAGAATATGTGATTATTTTCAGCTTCCATTACAGGTATTTGAATAGAAATACTTGAAAATCACTATTCTAACTGGTCTTCCGCACTGCTTTCTCCTTTTCCTATACTTCCTTCTCACTGCTAGAAGAGGCATACTCCTGAAATACAAATCTGTGACTTAAAATCCTTCAATGGCTTCCTTCTGCTATGATGCTCAGAGATGCTGGTAGAATCTACTCATAGCCAGAAAAGAGTTTGCGAACCACTGGTCTATACTTTATATTCTAAACTATTTTCTTGGCATGAAAGATTAGTTAATCTGGCTTCTTTGTTTCTCTTACCTCAACTCTTACTGCCCCCTACCTAACTGCCCCCACCCTCCCAGGATATATGGAATTCTTTGCAACCCCGCTAGGTGCTGGCTTGCCTTCACTCATTTGTCAGCCAGGCAAGAGATGTAGGCTGTAGATTCAGACAGCCAAGGTACAAGTCCAGGCTTGACAGTAGGCAAGTATCTGACCTTAAGCAAGTAGTTACCCCATGAGCTCCAGTTTCCTCATCTGTAAAATAGTTAATGCTATAATTCCTCTACTTCAAGAATCCTATGAATTGCAATATTTGACTCAATTTAATGGGAGTTTTAAAAATTAGAAGCATTATTTTAAATTTATAATTTTGAAACTAATAGAAAATGCATACATTTTGCCATACCAATGGCTACCACTTTATTTTTCTGCATCTCAAAATATGAGATTAAGTCTTCTTCAGATGAAGAACCTAAAGATTCATAACCATTTTTAGACCATGGTAACAGACTACTTTTCATAATCTCTTTTGCATCTTTGAGATTGAAAGTAACGTTTCAAGGCACAATGATTCATGTTTCTTAATTTAATGATTGAACACTAGAGGTTAACTATCCTCTCTTAAAAGTCACTGAGAAGCTTGTGACAAATGGACATTTAGCACCTTAGTTATTCATCCTTTAGGTCTAACACATCAGTAACTTTGAAAGTTCATTAATATCTTCTGAGGGCTTTGATAATATCTACTCATTTTAAGTGTGGTGTTTATAAATGGCCAAGAGTTCAATAATAAAATGGATAAAGAATATTAATTGTTTTTTAAGAAGATATGAAAGTATAGTCTTTCTCTCACTAACAAATATTTTCTTCACTTATAGTAATGTATATCTTCAAAAAAACATTTCATTTATTTTTTTGCACACAGAGCATACTGGGTTGAATAGTGCCCCTCCCCCCAATTCATGTCCATCTGGAACCTCAGAATAAGACCTTGTTTGGAAATAGGGTCTTTGCAGATATAATTAGTTAAGGCTCAAGATGAAATCATCCTGGATTATCAGGGTAGGCTGTAGATGTAATAAAAAAATGACCTTATAAAGGAGAGGCAGAAAATTTGACACAGAATAAAAGGGGATATGAAGATAGAGGCAGGAATTAGATTCTTAATATTCACTTAAAATGCCTTCAAAAGACTGCACTATAATGTCTAGAGGAAAAAATAAATTACTCTGTGTATTATTTTCCTAGGACTATAGTAACATAGTAACAGGAACCAGATGGCTTAAAACTGGGTGGTCTCCTCGCTGTTCCTTAAACATAACAAGTGTCATAGCCGGGAATGTTGGCTCATTCCTTTACTTCCTTCAGGTTTCTGCGCCAATGTTACCTTATCAGAGAAGCCACTCTTAGACATCATGCTCTAACCAGGGGTTCTTATCAGGAGTCCATGGACCAAGGGATCTGTGGAAAGATTTCAGGGGGTCCATGAGCTTGAATTGAAAAAAAAAATCAACTTATTATCTTTATTTTCTCTGACTTCTAACTGAAATCTAGCATTTCCTTCACTTATGAATGTATGCAATAAATAAATTACAGTCATATTCATTTCACCTGACTGGCAAAGGGGTCCGTGGAACAAAAAAGGTTAAGAATCCCTGCTGAAACCTCTTACTTCAATTTGCTTTGGAGCACTTCTCCCCACCTGAAATATTTTTATATTTCTTTGATTGGTTATTCTCTGTCTTCCAATTACATGAAAGCCAGACCTTTCCTTTTTATACAGTTCTGTATCTCCAGAACCTTGGATAGTGCTTGATACATATTAAGTTTTCAATAAGTATTGGTTGAATTAATGTATTAAAGTGAGATCATTGAAGGAACAGGTGTTTGCTATGCATAGGAAAGGCCATATATTGCTGTGCTCAACTTCTGCAGGAGAAGGCACTATCCTTTTACTATCAGCTGTAAGACTCACCATGATTTTCAAAATGTTCAAGTGTGAAGGAAGAAAATGCATTGTTGCAAGGAGTAAATAAAATAATAAAGGAAAAGTGTTTGGCAGAGTGTCAAAAAGTTAAACATTCAATAAATACAATAAACATTTTCATCTAAATCCATCCTTCCCTCTTTCTCTCCTGTTGCAATGGAAGTGTTGGGTTTTGTTTAGTTTAAGGAAAATCCTTCCATCTGTGCCCTCCAGTTCACCTCCCTGCCCCTTCCTTCCTTAGGGTTATCACGCCATTTATCATTTCCCTTCCTCCTCTCAGATGCTTGACATCCCTCTTTCTTTGTATCCTACTCATCAACATTTAAACCTGATCCATGCAGAAGGCACCCCTTTTGATAATTTGCATAAAGATATTGCCTTGAGGGGACCACTGGATAAAAAGTAATTCATGATTAGGCACTTGTATACTTCCCCAGCTGTCCCTCTCACAGCTTTGTGGATTTACTTGCTGCTTTCTGTAAATCCAATACTTCGTGTTTTTCCCCCTAAGGTTTTATGTGTGCCAATCTGTGCCCAGAATGGTTTTATCCTTTGATTTCTCTGCTACACACACACACACACACACACACACACACTCATACACTCACACACTCAGATTCATACACAATGAGACTAGCTAATTTCAAGTTGTAGTTGAGGTCTTGGCCTCAGTTTGCCTGCCACTCCCTGGGTGAAGTCTTCTGGAACCCTAAGAATTGTGTGGTCCTCCTGTATTTCCATTGCAGACACTATGTATCCCTATCAAGGCACCTCTCTCTCTCTCTCTCTCGTTGCTTATTTATTTGTTTATTTTTCCTAAAATAAAATAAAAAAAAACTCATTGAGGATAAATATTCTTTTGTGTTCATCATTGAAATACCAAAGACTGCATGGGAATTGGCACATAGTAAATGAGATTTTTTTTTAAATTGATTTGACAACTGTCATTAGAAAGCTGCAAATTTGGTTTCTGGTAATACTGAAACCTGTAGGGCCAAAGACCAGTTTCAGAGTAGCTTGCTGCTGGCTTTGCATCGGTGTGCTAGTCAAAAACAAATGTACTTAAGGACAGCATCTCTTAGCTTATCATTTATTTCATCTTGCTGTTTATTTCCTGTTGGGGAAAAACACTAAAAAGTCCTAATGTATCAAAAACAAAGGGGTAGAGATTTTAATACTAGTATTTGTAGTGGTAATGTTGATACTACTATCTAACATATGCATCCATTTTTACAATTTTAATAGCTCTTCATATATCTCAAAGAAATACCCTAAGCCTGTTTCTATTCAACATTGAAGACCAGGTCAACTCTGAGACTTTTTGATGCATCCTTTGGATGTTTCTAACTAGGCAACTGTTTGACCTTATGTAAGACAACATCTGATGATAAAAATTACCAATTTTAAGCTGTTTAGCATCAAATTAACTTATCCTAACAAATAAAATTGCATGTGTGTTCAAGTATACATCAGATATATGCAAAAAGAAATTCAAATTTAAATTCTCCTCTCATCACCAGGTTAGAAATGGACCCTTAAGGGCTATTGCAACTTACCACTTAATTCTGTGTTCTGATGGAAATGGTGCTTTCTCTCTGCTGGCTTTTAATTGACATCATTTCTGCCAGAACTCACCATCATTATTGACAGGAATAGTCTCCCTTGTTGATTGCCCAGCAGCACTCTGAGTGATTGATTGGATCACTAGGGCAGATTTGCATTGTGTTGGCAGAAAAGGGTGGTGGTGCATAATTTCCATTTCACAGTAGTGGCACCAACTAAATGCTTATTTGGGCCTGTTCAAGAAAAAGACACTGACAATTTACCTGGAATTGTCATTTTTTATATAGATGTGCTGGTGTTAATATGGATCATTTTCAAGGAGGTCCCTCACGAACCCAATAGTTTGTAAAGAGCATCTCAGATTGCATCCTTATGGAGCTTTATAGGTCCAACTTTATGGTCAATCAGTAGGAAAAAAACAGATAACATATTTGACATATAAACAGGGGAAACCAATTGGACGATCAAATATTTCCATCTTGGGGTTGTTTTAATTATGAATAGGCAATTCCTAGATTAATGAAAAGAGGTTTTAAAAAGAAGATTGAGAGTGCTCAATGTTTAACGGTGTAAGATTTCCTCTAACATAGAGACAGCTAGAGTAATAGATAAGGTGTATATTTTCATGAGAGCTGGGCTCTTCAGCTAGTTTTTCCAGAAGTATTTTACTCACATGAGCAAGTCAACTAACAGTAACAGGAGTGTTTTTGCAAACATATAATGCAGGGCAAGGTCTGGATCAGTGGCTATTCACATATTGGAATCACCCGGGTAGTTTTAAAAACTGATGCCTGGGTCTTCCCGCCAGAAATATGGATTTCATTGGTCTAAGCAGAGTATTTGGTCTGAATCAGAATCACCGGGCAAATGTGGCAAAACTACAAAAGCCTTCATCCTATCCTACTTCAAGGAGACTGAGTGTTTGTGTTCTTTATTAGCCTTTCTGCTACTTCCAGAAGAATAAGGCTCTATTACCAAAGCATTTTAAAAGACATTGTATCATTATTATTCCTCAGAAATTAGAGTTATATTTGGCATTGAAATTCAAATTCAAATTCAACTTTTATTTCTTTCCTTTAATTAGTGTTTTCCTACAATGTTGAATGTTCCTAAGAAGGCAAGAGAATCTCCATCAAAGTTTGAGAATCGTTGGCCTAAGGTTCAGCATCAGAAGTTTGAATAGCTCCCCAGGTGGTACTCCCTGGTGATGCTAAGGTTGGAAACCATTGACTAAAATGATATTTAGGATTCCTCCAAGTCTGGCAAAGATAGTCAAGACTGCTAGCTTTTATTAAGCATTTTATTTTGTATTAGGCATTTTGATTAATTCTTTAAGTAATCACAAGATTCTGTGAGGTAGGTAATCAATAACAGTACTACTTTGTATATAAGAGACTGAGAGGGCAAGTAATTTAGCTAAGGTCACATAGGTAGGACATGCTGGATTGGAACCAAAGCTCTTTGACCTTAAAGGCCACACAATAAACTACTACTATTAAAAATCTTTTGGATTTATAAGGCAAAGTGGAAACTCTAAAAGTTGGGAACATGTTAGAGGGTGTTTAAGTGGTTTTCTTATATCTTAAAATGTGCCTGACTTGTCATTAGGTAGCAAAAACAAAGAAAATGATTAAAAATAGAGAATATAGAAAAAAAGGAAGTATTCAGGTATTAAAAGGAAGGAGAAAACTAACAGTGAGAAGCAGATTAGATTTTAATTATCTAATCTGGAAAGAAGAGCATGCATTTCTTGTACTGTTAGTATTGGAGAAGTCAGAGTAAGAGTTGGAGATAGAGGCATTTTGCCATAGTTAGATTGAGGGGAAAGGTGACACATATTTCAGAGGAAAGAAGAGATTGGTATACTTCTTTGAAATGGTTCCAAATGTTAATGCAATAAATTAAAAAGAAGAAAAAGCAAATTAAACTGCATAAGACTTATTTTTCTCCTTTCATGTTTGGGGAGACATGGAAGATGCTTTGGTCTTTGCCATTAGTCATACCAGGGAGAAAATAAGCCTTACTCAAGTAAGTTTTCATTCCTACACAGAGGGAAGTGGTGTTTGAGAGACCCTTGTTCCACTCAAGACACGGCCTTTTTCAGGTTTTGTGCATGGGTTGCCTGTAGGCAGATTGTCAATACCAAAATTATGAAGGAAGTGATATTTCCCACCATTAAAAAACTAAGAAGATATGCTTAGAATCTTTCTGCACAATATTACATTTAACTACTCCCATTTATAGAAGGGGGCACCTGCACATTTCATTGACTTTTTTCCCTAATGAGCAATGTGAGCATTTATTCCCATTGGTGTTATTTCCCCAATGGTATCTATACCAAGCATTCCCTATGTGGAAAACATTACATTTTCAGCACTATGGAGAGTCTGGGGCATAGTTCCTAGTTCTGGTATTTTAGTGTCCATTACATATGCATAAAATGTCCATATTCAATTATTTTAAGACTGTGTGTGCATGGAATAGAATATACTGCAAGGAAGCTATTGTGAGTTCCTAATATATTTGTATTTCAAATAATAGATGATGCTATGGTATCTCTCACAAAGTCTGATTCTAGAAGTATTTTAATAGTGAGAAATGAAGTGCAGGGGAAAAAATACAAGGTCTATCTATTGCTCTGAAATTCTCTTGCCTTCTTAGGAACATTCAACATTGTAGGAAAACACTAATTAAAGGAAAGAAATAAAAGTTAAATTTGAATTTGAATTTGAATTTCAATGCCAAATATAACTCTAATTTCTGAGGAATAATAATGATACAATGTCTTTTAAAATGCTTTAGTAATAGAGCCTTATTCTTCTGGAAGTAGCAGAAAGGCAAATTGCAGGCAGGCATTGACGGTAGAAACCACTGAAGATAACCAGAGGTTTATAATGGAAAAAGTGCCCCAGCTTTTGCTGTGGCCAAGGAGCTCAGCTTGGGCTCTAAAATTAAGGACCACTCGTCTTGATGCCCTGCTAGGACTTCTCAAAGACCTTACTCACAGTAGCAGCAGCAACACAAGACACTAACTGGAGGAAAATCTTCGAGAGGAAGCATTGGGCTTGCTCCCTGCCATGAGAAAGATCCACACGCTATTTAATCCTCTGTCAAAGAAAGAGACTGGATAAATCCTAATATTGGATCTTCATCCAGATCCAGTTTTTCACTGACGCGCATACACACCGTTCAGGGCAACTTTGCCAGGTCAGGTGCCTTTCCTCTGGAAGCCCCGGCATGGGACTCATCGCAAACAAGCTCTAAGAACCAGCCAGGAATCAACAAACCCCATTTCTCACGGAGGACTGAGGCAAGCCGAGGTGAAGAAGATACCTCCGGGGCAGTGGGGGGCAGTGGGTAGAGGGAGGCGGGGGCACCGGGAGGGGAAGGATCTGGAGGATAGATCTGACTCCTGACTGGCTGGAGTGGTTTTGGAGAAAGTCACTGATCCCGCTCGCCAGCCCGGAGCTGTCCAACTTTTCAGCAGCTCCGGAATCAGGGGTTTGGAGTCCCTCGACTGAAGAGGCGGCTGCTGCTGCCGCTGCCGCTGCTACTGCTGCTTCTACAGCTCGAGCTGCTAATAATTCTTGCTCTCACCACCGGCCCCAAAGGAAGGAAGGAAAGAAGAAAGGGAGGAAGGAGGAACCCGCCGTTGGCGAAGCCGCGCACCGCGCGCGCCAGTCTTGGTGACCTGAGAAGCCCAGGAGCGCGTCTCTTCCACAGCACTGTGGAAGGAGCCCAGTCCCGTTCTGCGACCCCTTCCGCTGACAGAGCTTTCTTTCTGTCTCCCTGAGCCTCTGGTGGCTTCAAGTGGGAAGCTGAGCCAGCCTCTGTTCAGCTCCAGAAGCGGCGGCGGCAGCGGCAGCAGCAGCAGCAGCATCCGGGAGGCGCTCAGGCCAGCGTGGTGAACCCCGGCTGGGCAGCAGGGCACGGAGTCGAGAGCCAGGATGGAGGCAGAGGGCAGCAGCGTGCCTGCCCGGGCGGGCAGCAGCGAGGGCGGCGCCGGCGCTGGCGGGGCCACGCTCAAAGCCCCCAAACATCTGTGGAGGCACGAGCAGCACCTCCAGTACCCTCTCCGGCAGCCCCAGTTTCGCCTCCTGCATCCCCATCACCACCTGCCCCCGCCGCCGCCACCCTCGCCCCAGCCCCAGCCGCAGCCCCAGGGCCAGCTACAGCCTCCGCCGCCTCCTCCCCTGCCGCCACCACCCCCGCCGCCGCCCGGGGCCGCCCGCGCCCGCTACACCTCCAGCGGGGCCAGCGGCCGCGTCCGGCACCGCGGCTACTCGGACACCGAGCGCTACCTGCACTGCCGCGCGATGGACCGCACCTCCTATGCCGTGGAGACCGGCCACCGGCCCGGCCTGAAGAAATCCAGGATGTCCTGGCCCTCATCGTTCCAGGGACTTAGGCGGTGAGTGGCGAGCGCCCCTCCCCCATTCAGAGAAGGTGTAGCTTTCCCCCTTCTCAAATTACCCTGGTTGGACCAAGGGCCACATTCTTTTCCAGGAATTGGGAGAGGATGAGCTTGGGGTGTGAGTTGCACAGTCTGTCTTTGGTTGTGAAGATGAGATTCAAGTGTGTGTAAGGGATTCCAGGGGTACGGCATTAATGTTAATTGGGATTTCTGCGTGTCTGTGTGTGCGCTGCAGGCTTCCTGTTTGTGCCACCCACCATCTCCCTCCCCACCCAATTCCATCCCACCCTGGCGAGTGGACTAACAGGAGAATCCCGTTTGTTCCGGGTAGAGGAGGAAGAAGGGTGGAGGTGGGGCAGAGGATGGGAGAGCAACCAGTAATCTGTACACTCCTCTCAGAGTGAGGAGGGGTCCGCAACGCAGATCTGATGGAGGGGGAGGAGTAGGTGAGGCAGGGTGGTCCTAGGAATGCAGCTAAAAGCCTGAGAAGAACTTGAGCTTCTCTTTGTCAAGTCGGGAAGTAAATAGAACAGTGAAAAGGGAGAACAAACACGTGGGTGACTTGGAGAGTTTGGAGCAAAATGTTCAGCAATCCTTCTGAGAGTGAAGGAGTGAGGGAAGGAGGGAGCCAGGACGTTGTGGAAGTTACACTGTGTCAGTGTGTGTGAGCGTGTGTATTTTCAGACGTCCCCTCAAATTCCCAGGAAGAAAGCACCTCGTTTTAGCAGCCAGCAAGACGTGGAGATCTGATTATAGTGATTTCCCCTTAACGTGAAGTGCTCCGGAAGACCGGGCTGGGAAGCTGCACGTCAACGGGGAGTTTTAACAGAGGCTGGCATCTCTTTTTCCAAGGAAATGAGTAGTGTAAAGGACAAATTACAGCTGCTCTGAGGAGTCAGCTCCAGATTCTTAATTCAGGTGTGGAAATGGGAGTTGGCTTTCATTGTGTCCCTTTCCTAGCTACCCAGAAACAGCTCCTTATCTCCTTCCTTCCCTGTCACAAGACCTGCAAGCCATGATCCTCCCCCCACCTCCCCAACTCAAAGGCATACATAATTCAGATTTCAGGAGCTGGTTATCCTTTGCATGCTTATTGCAAAAGTAGAACTGTTATCATCTCAATGGCTAGGCATTGATAGACTGCACTTCCAACTCACAAAACTGGATGATGGGTGATTATAAATTATAAATCAGGGCTGGATGTAGAAAGAGGAAAATCTCAGGCTGAGATTGTCCAACTCTGACTCACAGTGCATTGTATTTGTCAGAAAATCTTAATTGTGTCCAAATGTGTGTTTATCTGAGGGGTTTTATGTGTGTGTGTGTGTGTGTGTGTGTGTGTGTGTGTGAGAGAGAGAGAGAGAGAGAGAGAGAGAGAGAGAGAGAGAGAGAGAGAGAGAGA
>JAKSZT010053783.1:1269138-1342216 GCA_026826555.1 Tolypeutes matacus
AGAGAGAGAGAGAGAGAGAGAGAGAGAGAGAGAGAGAGAGAGAGAGAACAGGTATGGACAGGAGAATCCAGCCAGAGTATCTTACCCCTGTCAGCTTGTACATGTTTTCTTCCCCTTTGCTTTCCTTATACCTCGAGGTACCAGACCTTTTTTTTGTGTGTGTGATGTCACTGTGCCCTTTGTATGCAAAGGATAAGAACTGCTGTTCATAATCTCAGTTCAGATCAATTTAAACTTTGAAGATAGGTGTGAATTGCAGACATTTATAAATTGATATGCAAGTTTCCTTTTTACAGCCCACATGTAGTTTTGCCTTTCCTATGAAGTGGAGGATATCTTCTTCCCCTTGGAATGCGTC
Source organism: Tolypeutes matacus (assembly GCA_026826555.1). Taxonomy (NCBI): domain Eukaryota; kingdom Metazoa; phylum Chordata; class Mammalia; order Cingulata; family Chlamyphoridae; genus Tolypeutes; species Tolypeutes matacus. The sequence goes on from JAKSZT010053783.1 coordinate 1,269,497, forward strand.
CTTCAGTACGTGGGTCCTCAATAGTAAAATAAAGACCAGTATGACAGTTCTTATTTTTGACCCATTAATGGAAATTTTTATGTGAGGTTGAGCCCTTAATAATCATTAAATAAGAACAAGAGTTCTAAGCTTGTTCTGTACATTGATTAACTTTGTAGAGTCCCTTAATTGGCTTCATTTCTTAATAAAGTAGAAATGTCTGGAAGGGTGGAGGGAAGGAAAAATCAAGCTAATTGGAATAGATGTATTGCATCTTTGATTTGGATTTATTTTTGCTATGTTCTCTACACTGAATGATTCTTCTATTTGAAATTCTTTAGTTGAATGGTTCCCAGAAAAACAAGGTTGTATAATATTTACATGTAGTTTCCCCTGTGGCTCATCTGATAAATTATTGTCATCCTATTTAAGCATCTTTGGACTTAAAATTCTTTACATCACTTATATATTTCCCACATACTCATACATTGCCTGGCATGCATTTCCTTAATAGAATTACTTTGCAAATAAATATATTTTCCAGGAGGGAATGGATATTACTTTAGTTCTCTAATGAGAATAGTAGCAATACTTTAAAATTCTCAAAGATATTTCACATTTATTAACTTACTTGAGCCCTATACTAACATTGAGGTAATATAATCATTGGTGTTATATCCATTTTATTGAGAAGAACACTGAGTCTCAGAGGATGTGAGTACCTCGTTCAGTATCACATAGATCATGAATGCCAGAGCTGATATTAAAACACAGATCTTATGCCTCCACAAAGGCAGTGGGCCTTCCTGAAATAAATGTGCACAGAGCCTGGCACATTAAGAAATATATAGTACCAAACATGAAGTTTATATTGATTGATACCACAGGACATAAAGTCCAAATGAACCAAAAATGAGATATGGTTTAAATTCATTTTTTTTTCCCAGTGACACAGCACACACTTCTAGAAGCATTGATAGCTTCTAGTTTTCATTTGAAATCCTGGCTGTTACACTGGTGTTAATGATCACAGAGTATATTTGTGGACTTTGTACAATGCATAATAATAATATGAAATAGTGTTCAGAGGAATTAAAGCTAATCAGAGCACATCAAGTTGTTTTCAGTGATCTTCTAAAAGGGAACAAGAAAAGGTGTGAGATGTGTATGAGGAGTGTGTGTGTGTGTGTGTGTGTGTAACACCATACAAAAAGGGTGTTTAAATTGTTAAGTTAATGTCTTTGAAAAAGCCTCATGGATAGATGGGTAAATGATTCCCTATGGATTATCAAGAAAGATACGAATTTCTAAAAGCTATTTCTACCCTGTATAGTGGCATTTATAGATATTATTATTATTATGTTGGTTGAAATTTTGTGAATTAGCTTCAGTGTGTAAAGCAATAGGAAAAAGGAATATTTGGTTTAACTAAGACATTTGTATAAACAGGAAGGAGGCAATCTTTAGACATTTCATGGTCAGTTCTTTTGATTTCATGGAAGATGTGGATATCTTAAATACATTTTGTATTAAAATGTATCCGTCTAACAAGACAGATTGTTTTTAAACTCAATATGGAAGGAATTTGAAAGGATAAAATTACCTGAGGAATGAGTCACTATATCACCAAGAGAATCAAATGAAATATGAAAAAATAACACACCCTTTAAAAGGGTATATGGCATCAGATTAATCATTTCCACCAACAGTTCCTTGAAATGTAAGAAGTCTAACTGAACTGATAGATAATTTAATTATTACTTTAATTTCCCTCTACACAGAAAAATATTTTCCTTCAAAATCTACAGAAGCAATACATTTTTAATATAAAATTAAAGGTTGGAAAGTCAAATAGCACAGATGATTCCTTGATATTTTTTTCAAAAATCAAGATGTCAGAGATGTAAACATCAAAAAGGTGACATTTGACTTAGGTATTTTAGAAGGAGAATAACTAAAAACTATAATCACACTAAATATAAATCCCATGCATATTATGACATATTTCTTTGACAGTATCTTTTGAAATACATTAATATAGTATATTAAATAAGAGTAAAAATTAACTTATGGCAATATTTAAATAGTGAAAAATAATTCAAGGGTTTACTTTTTTAGACTGATATAAAAGATGTGTCTCCATTGTTTTTGTTGATTTTGCCTAAGGTTTTTACAGTAGATTTTCTTACATTGAATTTGAGTTTCACCTTATCAAAATAACTAATTGAAAAGTTGGTTTTTCAAACTGTCTATATCAGTGAATCTAAGACTTTGGATTTGGGAAATAGTACCTTTAAAAAAAAATATATTGAGTGACATTTGCCAACTGTATCTTAATAAGTATGGGCATTAAGTATGTTTAAATAGCAAAGATATAAGGAAAATTTTATAATTAAAGATAACCTTTTACAATGATTAAATTTAAGATTTTTAAACAAATCTCACTACATTGCCATTGCTCACAATGTGTCAAGGATGAGTGAAAAGTTGGTCATGAACAAGAAGAGGAAACCACAGTCTATATTACTGGAAACTATCATTTTAACTATTTTTACTTACTTTGAGCTGATTATTTTAGTGTGCTATGGCTAAACCTTCAACTATGCTTAGCTGTTCGCTAGGCCTGATCATCTTAAGTGAATTGACAAGGTGATAATTGGTCAGTAGATAGAAGCAACATTTCAAACTTCAAAAAAATCTATGTAATTCTATGGATTAACTAGACATTTTAACTTAATAATCAGCTGAATGTCAGTTTTACATATTGCCAAAATAATATTTTTTTAAAAACTGATTTGAACATTTCTATCTGTATGTGCCTCTGCTGGAATTGTCTTGGTTACTTCATTTACTGCTTTATTGGCTGATGTTTTCTGAGACTTCAATGAATCAGAAAAATATCATGGATCCATCACTTTCTTAGAGTTTTAGATTCTGAAGTCACATACCTTCCATGTTTCATGGAAGTGTGTGTGTATGTGTGTGGGGTGCAGGGTACAGGGCAAAAGGAATACAAGGGAAAGGAGGATAAGAACTGTCCCCAGGCAAACACAAAGTGCTTCTCTTTGTGGTTGGATAAGTGTGGTTTAATCGCTCACTTCCAGACTGTAACAGGGAAATAGGTAACCAACAATGTCCATAAGATATATTTCTCTAAGGCTATAGAATATCAAAGTGGGAAGGGAACTCAGATTTCAGCTAGTCTAGTCTACTATTGCCCTTCTTATACACGTGAGAAAACATGTATCCTAAGAGGTTTAATTACGTGAAATAAGTAGTTTCCTGTCAGACCTAAAAGTTACACCTGTCATATCTCTTAACGTTAGTTTACAAGTTTACATGTCTCATTGTGGACATCTTTTAACAATCACTGTTTCCATCTTGCAGACTATGGCCTGAAACCAAAAGTTTGGCAATCTCTTTAAAAGAGTATATGTGAGTAAATTGAATCTTAAAACATTAGGAGGGAGACCATTTCAGAAAACCCACATTCTTTCATTTCCAACTTGGATATATTTATATATATATGTATATGTATACTTATGGTGATGGGTTGGTCACTAATTTCTATCTCCAAATTTTTATGTGGATTCCTGGGGTATCTTGGAAAGAGTTTTTAAACTCTTCCAGACCCTGGTAGCAACTTTTGCTAATTATTCAAAGGCATCCAATGTAACATGGGTAAAATTATGTCCCTTTCACAGCTTATCCATCTACACATTTTAAAATTTAAAAATACATACAATATTGTGAGTCTACAACTTGAATGCTGCTAGCCCTGGCTCATCACCACAATGTTGCTAAGGGATTATACCAAATAGTACTGTATTATATTTCAAAAATGTTGTGGCTATTTTTACCCTGAGGAACATTTTTCCACATTTAAAAATAGGAAATCTAAGTTTTCCCAGAGAAGAGGACTTTTAAAATTATTTTTTAAACCTCACTTGCTAAATTGATTTGACCCCTTCACACATACACCACTATCACCATGACCCTTGTCCCACCATTTGTGTCACCATCCATCCAGCTGCCTCAGGCAGTGGTATCCTTAGTCTTCCTCTCTCTCAAAAAGTTCATCAGAGATCACCAAGATCTATTGATTCTACCTCAGAAATAGCTCACATTTTCCCACTTTAACCATCTTTATCACTATCTCCGTAGTTTGTCCCCTAAACAATTTCAGTAGCCTCAGTGGTGTCGAGCCCCATTCTCGCCTCACTCCAATCTGTCTTACACACCCGGCTGTCTACTACCATCATCTTCTCGCCTGAAATTCTTGGATGATTTTCTTAAAATCTAAATTTTCGTCTGACTCTTCAAAATGTTAGCCCAGTCTAAGTTTCTCACAGAAAGTCTTGCTATCCATCCTCTTCCGTGAACCCCAAGAAACAACCACAATCAACTTCTTGCCATGTGCCTGGCTCTCCGTGCCTTTTCATATTTTTATTCCTTTCTCAAGCTGTTTCTTCCTTCTAGAAAATCAAATAATTCATGTAGTTATTTGATTTTCTAGGTATATTTCTTCCTTCTAGATTGTTTTTCCTATGCCCTATACAATGCCCCTTTATCTGTTTGGAAAGCTCATGAACATCTTTTCAAATTCAGTTCACTTGTTGCCTGGTGTATGAATATTCCCACAGAGCAGAGGGAATATTTTTTCTCTATTGGGCTTTCCCATTCCATTTTGTGTATATCAATAATCTAGCAGTTACCAATTGCAATTTGATTATTTGTTATTTCTGTCTCCCCCATTAGATATATTAAGACCTTGCACAGTATATGAGTACTCAATAAATAATGAGCTTTTAAATGTATAAATAATAATAAAACCACAACTTTTCAGTTGGTGTTTTCTCAAACAGGATATATTTGATTTTCTTATTAATCTCTGTGAAGTATGCAGAGCTAGTGATATTTTACTCATTTCATAGTTGATGAAATGGAATATTGAGTCCCAGAAAAATAGACACATATCCACATTCAAAGACTGAACTCAGACTTGAGCTTTAAAATTCCTAGTCTGATTACCTTTTCTTTGCACTGGGAGATATACATGGCTTTGCATTTGTGAGAGGAAGTGAGCATTTGACAAAGCCTATGAGAAGAGAGGGAAATTATAATGATTATGAAGAGAGAGCAGTTTTGATCCAGCATGTGAGAAAATAAAAGAATGAAAATAACTCTGATGGAACAAAGTCATTCTTCCCACCCAACCCTCTTTTTAAAAAAATTTATAGAGATTCCTCTATAGAGTAAAATTTTTAATGTGCGGTTCTTTGGCCCTAAGGCATCTATTAAATTTGGGAATAATGTTTTTGGAGAGTGTTCATCAGATTCTCAATGAGTTCTTGATCCACAAAACCTAAGACACTGTGTTCTAAAGTGAGCTAAGTTATTGGCCAGTTAACTAAGGGAGCAATGATTAGAACATTGTAAGCCACAGAAGTAGTGTTCTCACTGGGGTGGCTGAGAAAAAGCTATAGTTTTAGAAAAACAGAACACTTCAGATGGAGTAAGGTCACAGTCTTAGTCAAATATGACATATCCCCGTCACTAACTGCCACAGTAAACAAAACCTCCTACAGGGGTGCTCACGAGGGCTCTATAAATGTCTGGACACTATAGGCAAAGCATGCAGCCTCATGAAACCGGCATCCTTACCCCGGAGTACGTGATAATCTGTTTCCCCAATATAACACAGTTAGACTGCTTTATAATTTCCCTACTCACAATTCTACCCCTTTTATTTGAACCTATAATTAGTACTATAACAGTTAAATATGTGTCCCAGAGACTTAAGCCTTCAGTCTTTTCATAGCCAGTTGAATGCTGAATCTCAACAGAGTTACAGCCAAAACCCACTTTTCAGTTCATTGGACTCACCCAGGACAACTAACAAGGTGATGATGATGGAAAATTCCCATCCCAAATAACAAAGAATATCTACAACTGCAAGCAAAACAGCTCCTTCCATCTGCCCCATAAGATCTAAGCCCCTCCTAATCTGAAGCAGAGTAGGCAGCATCATCCCAAAAGCCTCAAAATTGAGTAATGAACAAACATAAGAGGGGAATGCAACTATGGACTAAAGTAAATTTATTAGTATTGTAGTAATGGAAGAACTTGAAACATTGATATAAATATAGTGGTTACCAGAGGTTCTGAGGGCAGGGAGATGGAAGAAAAGTGGAACATAGGGCATTTTTAGGGCATATAGATTTGTTCTGCATGATATTGCAATGGTGGATATAGGCCATTATGCATTTTGTCAAAACCTAGAAAACTTTATAGTGCAAAGTATAAACTATAGACCTTGGCTAGTAGCAATGCTTCAATATTGGTTCAATTGTAACAATTGTACCATACTATTGTAAGATGTTATTAATAGGTGAAAATGTGAGGGGAGGTGGTTTATATGGGAATTTGATGTAACTTTTATGTAATCTGAAATAGTGTATTTTAAAAATGGCATATCCTCAAGAGGATTTTAGAGGATTAATTGATTTAATATATTTATAAGACTAATAAAGAACATTTTGAAAAGAGAAAGACAGTGTGATTTTCTCTATGAGATTTCAGAATATACTATATAGGATAGTAATTCAAACAGTGTGGTATTGATTCAGAAATAAGCCAGTAGTTCAGTGGAACTAAATAAAGGGACAAAAATCAGATCCATGTTAATATATAAATTTAGGATTTAGTAAGGGCAGCATTCCAAACTAGTTGAAATAAGATAGATTGTCTAATATAAGGTATTTTTTAGTTTATTGAAATAGAAAAAGTTCCTAACCTCATACCATAATATGGGGAACTTAAAATTAATAGTAAAAAGATGAAGAACTTAAGAAAAAAATGGACAAAGGACATGAATAGGCAATTCAAAAAGAACATAAGATTAATGGGAAATATACATTTGAAACTATTCTCTATTTTGAGAACATTCAAAGGAATAAAATTAAAACATCAATATTATTGAAATGTTTACCTATCATTTTGGAAAAAATATTTAAAATGAATAATTCAAAAGAATTAGAGGAGATGTGGAGAAGTAGATTTTCTTGTACACATTTTTAGTGAGGATGCAAATTAGGAAGACCTGCTTGGTGGGTAATAAAATATGTATCACAATTTTCAACATGTAAAACTTTTGACCCATTAATTTTATACCTAAGAAGTTAGCCTAAGAAAATAAACAAGTGAGCAAAGAAATGTTATATTCCAACCCTGCATATAATAATATAAATCTGGAAACCATCAAAATATCTTTCAATAGAGAATTGGTAAAAACAGCTTAGAGAATAGATCACAGAATATTGTACCATTTGCTTGTGTGTATGCGTGCATACTTAAACGGATGCAGTTATGTCTATGTACCTGTGTGCCTGTGCATATAGATATGTGTTTGTGTATGTTCATATGCATGTATATGCATGTGTGTAGGATGTGTGTATCTAGATATATTCTCACAAGTGAAAAACCCCACACAACTATTGTAGGTGTATAGAAAGAAGATGTCTAAGACGAGTCTTTGACTTTCTATTTTATGTGATTTCCTTTAAAATGAGCATGTGTTGCTTCATAAGGGAAAAGAACAGACTTTCTTCTTTTGTTTAAAAACTATTTTAACTTATTCATATTATTTTATCTCTATCCCACTTTCATCTTCCCCCAAAATTTTGCATCATAAAACAAGTTAGTACAGCAGAATAAAAATGAAGTGGTCAAAAAAAGTGGAGAAAATAACAGCATATAAACAGTATGCAATATGGAAGCAAAAAAACATACCATAGTTGCCTAAGTATTTGCTAGAAATAAGTCGTAGGTTTGGCCCTGAGCTTCCTATCAGTCAATCTAAGGAAGGAAACACTACCAGTTCAAGATTCATAGTATCAGTAAATTTAAAAAAATAATTAGTTGCACTGGAGAAATTGTTCTTACCTCTGAGAATTAAAAGAAAAATTCTCCATGGGTTCTTGTAAAAAGGATACTGTGTAATACAGTGCATACATTTTCAACAGCTTTCCTTCACTCTATAAAGTATGACATAAGGATGACTGAAAGCAAGGACCTTTTCAGTTTTGCTCACAACATATAACACAGTGAAATCATGCTGTTGGCACATAAAGATTTATTGAATTAATAAACGAACCTCAGTGCTAATAATGTTACCAATTTTGTAAAGGTAGGAGTCTAGTATTAAAAAAAAAAAAAAAAAAAAAAGACCAGATACAATTCCAAATGCAGGGAATTTTCACCATATGCATTATTTAATAAGGAGTTAAGAAATTGCTATACACGTATTTCAATGTAAAAGATACTTGAGTGTTATCAGGTGTAATTATCACCTCTTTCCAGGAGCCTGCAGAATAGGAAGTCAGCAAAGAAAGCATGAACATTCAGGATTATGATGCTGTAGAAGAGTCATCATTAAGAGGATAGCAAATAAAAATATTACTAAAGATATTATGTAATAATTTAATACTATTTTGTGATGTGTTTTCATTGTTATTTAATATCTGTTTAATATTGATAGCTTATATATTATTTAACCTTTATTAATAAGTTATAAGTATTCTGCCACAAATTATTTTTCTGTTTTTATCCTGAGAATGAAAGGGCTAATTCAAAATGCTCTAACAGCCTTAACAATCTTAAGGAAAAGAAGAGTATATACCATTCTTCTGGCAAAATGGCACATAGTATCTAAATGTTTCTTTTTGCTTTATGCATTAATTTTACTTTTGATTTAGCCAGACATGGAAGCTGTTAAACAAGTCATTATTTCTGTTGACATGGAATATTTTATAAACCAAGGTCACAAAGGAGTATAATGAAAAATAGTTAATAACAGGTCATAAAAACACTTAATCACAGTCTTGCAATTTTTCAGAACAAATATCTACTTGGGAAAACAATTTTGTGCTTTTTTAACAATTTCATTGAGATATATTCATATACTATAAAATCCATCCAAAATGTACCTTCATTGGGTTTTGGTGTAATCACAGAGTCGTGCATTCATCACCACAGTCAATATTAGAGCATTTTCATTATTTCAAAAAGAGAAAAACTAATCACCCCTTAGCAGTTACCTTTCAATCTCTCATATCCATCCACTGCCATAGTTATCTGCTAATCTAATTCCATCTCTATAAAATTTATTTATCTTTACATTTTATATAGAGTCAAGCACTATGTAGTACTTTGTATCTGTTTCTTTCACTTATGATAATTCTTTATTTACAGCTGATAAAAATATATTAATATATTACTATTCACTACAGTCCATAGTTTCTTTAGGTCTATTTTAGATTAGATACTACCCTATTATTAACATCTTGTAATATTAATGTACACTTATTCTGCTTGGTTGAAGAACATTCTTAAATTTGTAATATTACTCAGACTCATTTCTGCAACAGGGTTCACTATGTTACACAATCCCATATTTCATCCTTTAGCTTTTCTTCTAGTGACATAAACAGCCCTAAACTTTCCCTTTCAATCACAATCATAACCCCAAATTGGTGCTGTTAATTACATTCACTCTAATGTGCTATCATCACCTCTATCCAATTTCAAGCATTTATAGTCAACCTTATTACCAATTCTGCACAAATTAAGCCACTGCTCTCCATTCTTTATTCTCATTCTATCTTCTGGTGACTGAACTTCTAGCTATTAACTTCATGACTTTCCTCATTACGTTTAGTTCATATTAGTGAGATCATACAATATTTGTCCTTTTGTGCCTAGTTTATTTAACTCTATATAATGTCCTCCCATATTGTCATGTGCACGACTTCATTTTTTTCTTACAGCTGAATAATACTCCATCTTTGCATACATCACATTTGTTTATCCATTCATCCATTGATGGACACCTGAGTTGTTTACATTTTTTGGCAATTGTGAATAATGCCACTATGAACATCAGTGAGCAAATGTCTATTCGTGTCCCTGCATTCAGTTCTTCTGAGTATATACCTAGGAGTGGGATTGCCTGATCATATGGTAGCTCTATATTTAACTTCCCAAGGAACCACCAAACAGTCTTCCACAGTGACTGCACCTTTCCACACTCCCACCAACAATGAATAAGTGTTCCTATTTCTCAACATCCTCTCCAACACTTGTAGTTTTTTTTTTTTTAATAGTGACCAATCTAATAAGTGTGATATGATTTCTCATTGTAGTTTTGATTTGCATTTCCCTAATAGCTAGTGATGTTGAACATTTTTTCATGTGCTTTTTACCATTTGTATTTCCACTTTGGAAGAACATCTATTCATGTCTCTTGAGTATTTTTTAATTGGGTCATTTGCCTTTTTACATTCAGTTGTAGAATATCTTTATATATCATGGATACTAAACCCTTTTTGACTATGTAGTTTCCAAATGTATTCTCCCATTGAGTAGGCTGCATTTTCACCTTCTTGACAAAGTCCTTTAAAGTACAAAAACATTTAATTTTGAGAAGGTCCCATTTATCTATTTTTTTCTTTTATTGCTTGTGCTTTGGGTATAAAGTCTATGAAACTATCACTTACCACAAGATCTTGAAGTTGCTTCCCTACATTTTCTTCTAGGAGTTTTATGGTCTTGGCTCTTATATTTAGGTCTTTGATCCATTTTCAGTTAATTTTTTTATAAGGGGTGAGATAAAGTCCTCTTTCATTCTTTTAGATATGGATATCCAATTCTCCCAATACCATTTGTTGAAGAGACTGTTCTGTTCCAGTTGAATGGGCTTGGTAGCCTTGCCAAAAATCAATTGTCTATTGAGGTGAGGGTCTATTTCTGAACTCTTGATTCAATTCCATTGATCTATATGTCTATGTTTATGCCAATACCATTTTGTGTTGACCAATGTAGCTTTGTAATATGCTTTAAAGTCAGGATGTGTGAGTCCATGATGTAGTTCTTCTTTTTTAAAACATTTTTTTGGCTATTTGGGGTCCCTTTCCCTTCCAAATAAATTTGGTAATTGACTTTACATTTCTGCAAAGCAGGCTGTAGAAATTTTGATTGAGATTGCATTGAATCTGTAAATTAATTTGGGTAGAAATGACATCTTAATGATATTTAGTCTTCCAATCCATAAACATGGAATGTCCTTCCATTTGTTTAGGTCTTCATTCATTTCTTTTAGCAATGTATTGTAGTTTTCTGAGTACAAATCCTTTACATCCCTCATTAAATTTATTCCTAGATATTTAATTCTTTTAGTTGCTATTGTAAATGGAATTTGTTTCTTGATTTCCTTGTCAGAGTGTTCATTTCTAATGTATAGAAACACTCCACACTTCTGATTTTTCCATGTTGATCTTGTATCCTACCATTGTATCCCATCATTAATTAGCTCTAGTAGATTCATTGTCATTTTTTTTGGGGGGGGGGGTGTTACTAAATATAGATCATGTCATCTGCAAATAGTGGAAGCTTTACTTCTTCTTTCTAATTTGGATTCCTTTTATTTATTTTTCTTGCCTAATTGTGCTAGCGAGAACTTCTAGTACAATGTTGAATAACAGTGACAGTGGATATCCTTATTTTGTCCCCAATCTTAAAGAGAAAGTTTACTGCCTTTCGCCATTGAGTACGATGTTGACTGAAGGTTTTAATATATGCCCTGTATCATGATGAGGAAGTTTCTTTCTATTCCTATCTTTCAAAATGTTTTTATCAAGAAAGGATGCTGGATTTTGTCAAATGCCTTTACTGTATCAATAGAGATGATCGTGTGATTTTTTCTCGTTTGATTTGTTGTGTTAATTATATACCATGATCTTCTTTGATCTACTGATTGTTTAAGAGTGTGTTATTTCCAAAGTGGATATCATCCCACACAGAGAGGCTCCTGAGGCTTCTGGAGACACCCAGGTCCTATATAGCTCAATCCAGAGATTGATGCCTTATCAGTGGGCTCTACTTTGGAATCTGTGCTCCTGAGAGTGACAGAGCCGGACTCAAATAAGTCTTCCCTGCACATGGTCCATCAGTCCCTTCTATTCAAACCTATATGAGATGCTTGAGTTTGTAGGTATACTTCCAGAGACTGGAGCCTCAGGCCTGCCCATGTGCCAGCTGTGCCTGGAATCTTGGTAGAGCTGCAACTCCTCCTCTACAGCTCAATGGACTCACCCAAGTCACCTAGTGAGGAGACGATGATGGACAACGGTCATCCCAGGGAATGGAGAGAGCCTGCAGCTGCAGGCAGGATAATCCCATCCACCGTATCCATGGGATATAAGCCCCCTCTCACTTGGAGGTGGAGTGGACATCACCATCCCAAACTCCTCAGGATTGGGGGAAGAGCTATGGACTAGAGTGGACTTAATGGTATTCTGTTGTAGACATATTGTGATTCAAGCAATGGAAGAAGTTACAACAGTAAGGTGGAGCCAGTGGCCACTGGACGCTTTCGGGCCAGGAAAGGGAAAAGCAGTTGTAATACAGGGGCTTTTTCAGGACCTGGGAATTATCCTGAGTAACCTTACAACGACAGATATAGGGCGTTTTACATCAGCATATACCATGCAGAACTGTGTAGGAGAGAGTGTGGTCTACGATGTGAACTGTGGTCTATGCTTAGTCGCAAAGCCCCAGGATGTGTATATCCATTGCAGGTGATGTGCCACACTAATGAAAGATGTTTATGTGGGATGTTATGGGAGGTGTGGGAGGTGGGGAACATGGAAATCCCTGTAATTTTTGTGTAACATTTATGTAATCTAAGCATCTTTTAAGATATTAAAATAAAAAAATCCATTGGTCTATCTAATACTTTGAATGGATCACTTGCTTACACGTGATTTTGAAACATTTTGCTTTGGCCAGTTGGTAAATATTATTTCACTGAGTTGTGCAAATTTTCTAAATGCTTACACATTTCATTATTCAGTTCAAAAAATCATATTTGTTAATATTAACATGGATCTTTAAGAATTAGAAATCTGTGAAATTCATGGTAGTCAATACAAGTTTTCCAAAATTCTAAGTTCTTCATGAAAGCTTGGATTTTATCATTGGAAACAAATAATGCCAGTTGTTTCTTTGAAGCGACAGGGTCACTTCATTCATTAAAAAAGAATCTGCCAAATTAAAAAATAATAATAATAATAATAAAAAAAAGAGTGTGTTGTTTAACCTCCATATATTTGTGAATTTTCCCATTCTCTACCTGTTATTAATTTCCAGCTTCATTAAATTATGATCAGAGAAAGTGTTTTGTATAATTGCAATCTTTTTAAATTTATTGAGACCTGTTTTGTGACCCAAAATATCATCTATCCTGAAGAAATATCCATGAGCACTTGAGAAGCAAATATATCATGCTCTTTTGGGGTGCAATGTTCAATATATGTCTGTTAGGTCTAGTTCATTTATCATATTATTCAAGCTCTCTGTTTCCTTATTCTTTTTTTTTTTAATTTTTTTCTCTTTTTTTGTTATTCATTTTTTGTCTTTTCTCTGTTTCCTTATTGATCCTCTGTTTATATGTTCAATCCTCTGATGAGAGTAGTACATTGAAATCTCCAACTATTATTGTAGAGATGTCTATTTTGCCAGTGTTTGCCTCTTGTACTTTGGGGCATCCTGGTTATGTGCATAAATATTTATGATTGTTATTTTTTATTGATGAATTGCCTCTTTTATTAATTTATAATGTCCTTCTTCATCTCTTATAACAGTTTTGCATTTTAAAATCTATTTTGTCGGGTATTAGTGTGGCTACTCCAGCTCTTTTTTGGTTACTATTTGTGTGGGGTATCTTTTTCCAACCTCTTACTTTCAGCCTATTTGTGTCTTTACATCTAAGGTAAGTCTCTTGTAGATAGCATATATATGGCTCATATTTGTTTATCCATTCTGCCGATCTGTGCCTTTTGATGGAGAGTTCAGTCTATTAACATTCAATGTTATTACTGTAAAGGCATTACTTATTTCTAACCATTTTATCCTTTGTCTTTTTTATGTCATATCCTACAATTTTCTGTCTTTTAGTTACCCTTACTAATAATCTTCATTTCTACATGCTTCTCCAAGCCTCTCTCTCCTGTCCCCTTTCAGGCTATAGCACCCCTTTAATATTTCTTGTAAAGCTGGTCTCTTGCTGACAATTCTCTCAGTTTCTGTTTACCTGTGAAAAAAATTTAAATTCACCCTCAGTTTTGAAGGACAGTTTTGATGGATAAAGAATTCTTGGTAGACAGTTTTTGTTGTTGTAGTTGTTTTTGGTATCTTCAAAATATCATACCACCGTCCTCTTGCCTCCATGGTTTCTGATGAAAAATTGGTACTTAGTCTTATTGAGCATAACTTGTATGTGATATATTGCTTTTCTCTTGCTGCTTTCAGAAGTCTCTGGCTGGTGTCTGACATTCTGAATAGCAGGCGTCTCGGAGTAGGTCTATTCAGATTTATTACGTTGGGAGTATTTTGTTCTCTTGCGTATGTTAATATTTATAGCTTTCATAAGGGTTGGGAAATTTTCAGCCTTTATTTCCTCAAATATTCTTTCTTCCATTTTTCTGTTCTCTTCTCTTTCTGGGACACCCATAATCCATATGTTTGTGCATTTCATGGTGTCATTCAGTTCTCTGAGGTCCTGTTCAATTTTTTTCATTCTATTCTCTGTCTGTTCTTCTTTCTCTTCAAGATCAGATGCTCTGTCTTCTAATTCACTTAACCATTCCTCTGCCATTTCTCTGCTGTTGAATGCCTCTAATGTAATTTTAATCTCATCCATTGTGTCTTTCATTCCCATAAGATCTGTTACTTTCTTTTGCAAGCTTTCAAATTGTTCTTTATGCTCACCCAGTGTCTTCTTAATATCTTTTACACATATTTCCCTTTAACTCCTGAATAGATTTAGTAGATTTTTTTTTGAACATCATTGATTAGTTGTTTTAAATTCTAAATTCTGTATCTCATCAGTATTTTTAATTTGTTCCTTTCTGGGCCATGTCTTCCTGTTCCTTAGTGTAAATTGTAATTTTTGCTGATGTCTATGTTGATTATATTGGTGTGTTTACTCTGATGGCCAAATTTTCTCTCTTGCCTAGGATTTTATAGTGGGTTGCTTTTGTTTCTTGGCTCAATTTTGATTTTTGGTTCAACTTATTCTAACTCTTTAAAATCACCCTGGGGACAGGGACAGGAGAGACTCCAAGAAACCTGCCCCCCCCATTTTCCCAACCTGCCAGCAGATGACATTCTTTGGCAAACCTTTCCACAGAGTTGTCTCTTCCAAACTCCTCCAGCTAGGGTTTTTGGGCCCCTCAGGGCTGGGACTCAAAGCTGAGCTCTTCTGTTTAAACTTGCTGAAAAGAAACCACACTTAGCCTTCTCCTGCACCTTTCTTCTTTCCAGGGAAGAAAAGGTCCACTCCCCTCTCAGTCAGTGGCAATCAGCCACAGGTTTTCTGTTCACTTTCAGTGTGGGGGATGGGCACAATTCCCTGCCCTGCTAGGGGAGTGAGTCACTCACAGTTTTCATTTCAGCTTCTTCATCTCTCTGTCCCACTCTCTCCTGAACGATGATCAGCCTTCCCCTGGTTTGTATACTCCCAAAGCAGTTGTTCTGAGAGCTTCTGCCCTTCCTCTGCTGTTTCTGTAAGAGAAGTAAGCTCTGCCAACATACTCCAATGCCATTTTCCCAGAAACTTGTGTTTGTTTATGGCAGCCATAACATGGGGAACTCCAGACTCAGTTGCAATACCATTTGCTCTCTAATAGAATGTTACTCAATTATAAAGGAATTGAAATATATTAATAATTTTTAAGAAAATACCTCATTAATTAGGCATAGCGTGGAGAAAAATATTAGACTCTCTGGTATGTCATATATAAAAGAATACTTTTTTTTTTTTACATTTCTATCTCTTTAGCTAGCACTAAGACATGAGCAATTTCAGCACTAGTTCATTGAACTAATTAATCAACTTTACCAAACAAGTTTAGTGTAACTTTACCCAAGATTTTTTTAAACTGATTTGACCAAATTAGATTATTGAATTGACAGTATTGAATTAGACAATCCTTTGTATGGTTGTCATTATATCTGTTGAAACTCATGAAAAATTCCATAAAATATTGAACCCCTAAAAAGCTCTTGAGGATGTAGTGGGAGTCTGTGGAAAAGCAAGAGTATATATCCACATTGGCTGTCACCCAGTCTGGCAGCCTGTTTATTGCTTTGGATGCTGTTAATGTCTAAGCATTTGCTTTCAATATTTGCTGCAGTTAATTAATGAGTGTTTGGTTCTTCTGTCTATTATAAAATCTGCCTATTAAAAATAAATGCAAGAAAATTACAAACGATAAAAGACAAAACTTCAAGACAGAAATTGTCTCCTCAAATTCTCACTAGTAGTTTGTTTACCAGAGTATCACTATCATCTGACTTCTAAAAAATAATAGAAATAATAATTTATATGAATAATATAAATTTTTACATACACAGCTAAATGCTATAATATCTGATGGCTAGGATTTCCTTGGAATATATATGGATTTCAGGCTGTATAGGATGGAGCCGATGAGGAGAATGGGAGAAGAAGGAGATAAGGCTTTCCTAAAAGTTTCCCAGCTTTCCTCTGAAAATGTTAGAGAGGCACTGATAGATTTTAAGCAAGGAAATTATGTGTTTAGCTTTGAATTTTTAAAAGCTAACTGTGGCAGATATCTGGAACATGGAGCAGGAAGACATTGGAGGTGTGACTTAGGTGTTTATTGCAGTAAACCAGAGAAGAAATAAGTGATAACAGCCTAAAAGTAAGGCTATAACAGTAAGGATGGAAAGAAAGAGATAAATTTAAGAGAGATTTTATAAGTAGACATGTTGTGACTTGTTCACTGACCATTTAATGCTATTACATAAAAGGATTTTTAATTAAAAGCATTTGTTAAAAAATGTAATTGAAGAATCCATAAACACCTATACATCTGAAGTAAACTTGAAATCTGATATGTTGTCTCCATGTAGTCATTCTCACTTATCACTTGTTTGGATGGGGGAAGGGTTGAAATGTACTTAAGACATAAACATTATGAAAATATTTGTCTGCAGATAAAATGTGCAATGACATTGTTTTAGCTAGATCACTTATGCCATTACATTAAGCATAACAAATACTTTTTTATCACGAATATATAGGTAGATAATACTCCATTTCACCACACCACTAATTAATTGCGTCAATTTAGCTAAATTGTTTTCTCAACTCATTTGAAAAAGGTGAAAAATGACACTTCAAGCTATTACCTCTTTGGAGACATTTTCCCCCATAATCTCTATATGTTTTCACCAGGAATTTGCTATGACAGCCTTTCCAGCTCTGGTTTTCTAATGTCAATTATTTCTGTACCTGTCTATTCCAGGAAATCCTTCAAATGTGTGTGTGTGTGTGTGTGTATGTTTATGTGTTATTGCAAAATTACTACTCTTTTGCTTTGTTTTTTGCCAACTTGCCTAAGATTCTTCCTCCATTTCATCAATTGCATTTTCTTTTCATATCTACCATGAGCTTTTACCTCTGGTTAAGTGTATCTACATATGATTTGCTAGCTCTCACCACTAAGCTGTTGGATTTAACAGTCCTCTTACAAACAAAAACAACAAACACCCCCTACTCTACTCTTTGTTTGTTTCTTCCTCTGAAAGTTCCTTTTCTCTAGGATGGCTATTCTACAGAACTGTACTTGATTGGAATAATTCCTTAACTTTTCATTCTTGGAACTTAGGTATTTTGTTACCATATTGAGTGTTACCATATTGAGATTTGCTCTCAAACCTATTTGTTTTTATTAACATATCTGTTTTTATAGCACCATTAATGCATTGAACAGTTACTATACATTTATTTTTTCTTTTTTGCCTTCTTCTTCTCCTTAGCCCTCATCCTATCACTCAATATTAAGATAAGTACACCACAGTTATTTCCCCCTTCCAAGATATAAAAATGTTTACATCCTTCTAAGATAGTATTAAGAAGAATCATTTACCGATCAATGTTTAAGAGATAGTGCTTTATCATATGTGATTCTAATTGTCCCTTACATAGAAGAGTTTTAAGCTAAAGTTGAACATAATCAAATATGTATTATAGTGAAATTCCTCTAGTGGCAAGGTAGAGGAAGAATAAGAATAGGGCAAGACTGGAGTTGGGGAAATCAGTTAAGACATTAATAGGCCATACTATCTGCAGATAAAGGTGATAAAGGCATAAACTAGAGCAGCAGAAGAAATAAGGATGATATTAATAGGTTAGATTTGTTCATTCTTCATAATCATTTGGAAAAGGGTGAGTGGATGAGGAATAGAGACAGAATTTTAAGCTATGCTGTTATCTGGGTTGGTGACGGTAGCACTGACCAGTTTAACTGAAGAAAGTTGATGAACTCAGTTTGAATTGTCCTGTGAACATACAAATGGAGATGCCCAGTAGAGAGTTGTCTCTTCCATCCTCATCCTCATTTCCTCAGGATTACCATTTTTTAATTAATTATTTGGGTCTGGTACTCCTGGGAGCTTTACACACATGAGATCTCATTTCTTACAATAGTCCATGCAGTAAACACTATTAATTTTATATGCAGGCATGGAAGATGACACTTAGAAGAATATAGAACTGGCAGATTCCCATAGCTCGAAGCCAGAGTCCTTCTGGCTCCAAAAGTCTATTTTTTTTTCAATTCTTCAGATTCCAGGAGCTCAGAAGAATGAAGGAATGATGTAGATTGGTTTGGGAGTTACTAACAAAATAAAATAGGAATGAATAAGAGCATCTAAAGAAGAAATGTCAACAGAGAAGAGGCTTGAGGATGAAAGTCACGGGGATACCAGCATTTAACATACAAATGGGATAAGAGGAGCCAGTAATGGAACCTAAGGAGATGTCCTAGCCCTATGTTGTTCAATATAAATACAGATTCCTCATTTGAAACATGATCTCTGGGCAGGGCATAGTTTGTCAGCTTGGGTGTATATGAAAACAAGCCTGAATCCATGATTTTTATATCAGGAGAAGAGAAGAGATCTGTGGACATTTCATCAAGTCTATGTATGTGGAATCCTTGATCATTAATACATGGAATGGAAAGGTTACCAGATGCCAAGAGCATTCTGTATTAATTGGCAAGTGAGGATACTTGCTGACTTTTGTACCCTGAGTACTTATATTGGATCTGAAATCCTGCCCCATAGAGTTGCTCTTTTCTTTTTTTCTTTTTTTTTAAGATTTTATTTATTAATTTATTTATTGCTCCCCACCCCTTCTTTGTTTGCACTTGCTACCTGTTTATTGTGTGCTCATCTTCCTCTTAGGAGGCACCAGGAACCGAACCCAGGTCCTCCCGTGTGGTAGGCAGGAGCTCAATCGCTTGAGCCACATTCACTTCCCTAGAGGTGCTCTTTAAAGAAACTGTTTACTGACCTAAGAAAAAAAATAATTATAGCTTCAGATTAGGAAATTTAAAGTTCAACTCTATTCAATCCTCAGTCAGGTAAATTTGCCATTTGCTGTACATTAGCCCTATCTATTCAAGAGGGGAGGAGGGCAATACCAACCTAGGGTGGAAGTACTGGGGATGGTAGATGAATTGTAAGGATTAGTGAAGTCAGGACAAGAACACAATCCTGACATAAACATTTTCTTTGTGTGAGGAAAAGGTGTGATATTACTGGTTATTTTTTATATATAATATGACTTTGGATTCTCCAAATACTTTTATTTTTTAAGAGAGTTAAAAAATCACAACCGGTAGAGAGGGAAAGAAGAAACACAGTAAGGTTTATTTCCTTTCATAAATATTGTCACTGTTGGATTATAACTCTATTATTCACAGTCTTTCCGATCACATTAACAGAAGATTGTCTCTGCAATAAGAACACTTTTTTGGTAGCTGAAGTTCTCTGCTGGTGCATATTAGAATTCTCCAATCTTTATATTTCAATTTTTCTTCCTGGTGTGAGAAAGGAATGATGTGCTAAAATTTCCTCTGGTACAACGGGAATAGACGTGTTCATGCAAATAGCATGGAGATGCTGAGGGAGGAAAAGTGAGGGGACATTATCTGAAAACCAGCATTTCACTGGACTCATCTCTGAACCTTGCTTTTTTAAAATGCAATTGTTAATGAAAATCAAGCCTGCTTTATATTAGATTAATCCCTCCCCCCAACAAATCTTTTTCGCTTAAGAAGAACATTTTGTTAGAACAGAAGTATTGATATTAAGTCACTACTTTTCAAAAACACTCAAAGCAGAGTACAAAGGGAATATAAAATCAATGAATTCTTGATTATATCATCATCTATTTTTCTGCTTATGTATTTTTATTACTTTAGTGTGAAGATAGATATGGGTTATTAAACTGAAGCCAATTCTCTCTTCTTCACTTCTTCAGTGTATGGGGTTGATCATCTTTGTAGAGTTAAGTTGTTAAATATTGGCAATTTCACATAGTTCAATCTAATACAATCTCATTACCTTTTAGGATTTGGAGAAGAGAAACCTCTTCTTATTTTCTCCTTCCAGATTTTTGGCTCAATCCAGACTTCGGCATAGTTGGAGTGGCAAATCCCCCTCCTGCATCTGGTGAGCTGTGCAGTTAGCAGCTCTGACACTTTTTTACACCCGCTTAAACAACAACATCCCAAAAATGTGAGTGTGGCCTTAAAAAAAGACTTTTCCCATGTGACCACCAGATTGCTTCAAGAATCTGCCCAGTCATCCCCCTGACTGTTATCCTTTGAAAATCTGTGTCATCTGGTTATAGAGAATGAGAAGAATGTTCTTGCTTTCTGCTTAAATTCTCTGACTTTTTCCTTCCAAACTACAAATTTGAGAATTCACCTTTTTTGTGAGTTGAGTCCATGGAGTGCATTTTTTTTGCCAATAATACAATGTTCTATAGCCATGGTAAGAGGTAAGAAATGAAGGAGGGGGAAAACCTAGTGTTTTGGCCCTTGACATGTACCTTTGGCAACTCATATGCAGAGTAGCTGGTTAAACATGATGACTTATTCCCGAGAATATCTGGGGACAGATAGACACAGTCTCTTTGCAGACATCTTTTGTGTGTGTGTGTGTGTGTGCATCCAAGAGTTGTGGGAATAGAAGTGTCACCTGAGAAATCTTTCCATTTTCATTAAGGGGACCTACATTTTATGTCTTCTCATATCAACTAGTAGAGGGTTTTCTCTACTCATCTCTTCCAACTCAATTATCCAAAGATAAAAATATCCCCTATTGTCAACACGGTCTTCTTTTCCCCCTAACTTTCATCACTAGTTGTAGTTCAGATGTTAATGTTGTTGCTACTTAGATATGTGCACTCCCTGAGATCAAACACACTCAGCATGCTTTAATTCAATATTAACAGACAAGATGAATATTCTTTCATGTCGTACCACTTAGCAATAGGGAGGGGTAAGAACCAGAACTAAGTTTTATTGAACTAGTACTATGTCAGGCCCTTACAATGATTGTTATTTCAGTCTTCTAAAAGTTATTCACCAAAAAATTGAATTTTTAACTAAACTATCCAAGGTTACAGAGTTAGTAAGCAGCTGTTCTTCCCAAGAAGGTTGCTAATTCATGATAGGGCTTTCCTTTGCAAATCAAGAATGATTACCTTCAAGGAAATACTTCACTGTGTGTCTATGTGTGTGTTTATGTATTTTCATCATTCCTCTATTGTAAATTCTTCAATGATTTCCCATTACTTTGTGGATAATATTTGTCTTAATTTCCTGGATACTATGACAAATACAACACAGTAGGTTGGCTTAACAACAGGAATTTATTGGCACATGAGTTTGAGGAGGTTGTAGGGAAATTATGTACATGAAGATCAGTTAGAAGGCTTGGTTGCTCCAAGAAAGAGTTCATAAGTGGTAGTATCATATAGCTAAAGAATGGGATGAAAATGATTTAAAAGGAATTAGTGGGGAGCAGATGTAGCTCAAGAAGTTGAGCACCTGCTTCCCATGTATGAGGTCCTAGGTTCAATCCCTAAAAACAAACAAACAAACAAATGAAAAAACCAACTCTCACTGGGGAGAGGATGTAGCTCAGTGGTTGAGTACCTGCTTCCCATGTACGAGGTCCTGAGTTCAATCCCTGGTACCTCCCTAAAAATAAAAACATAAATAAATAAAAAGGAATTGGTATGATGGGGAATGAGTAGTCAATGGTGATTTTGAGGTATCTAGCTGGACCACTAAATATATGTATTTAACTTTAATTAGGATGAGCAGGACAACATATAGAGCAATTCGGGGGGAAGAAGTAACACAAACAAATGTACTTTTCTCCCTTGATGACAAACTTGAGTGTGTATGAATGCAGAATTGAATGTATGTTTATGTTTGTGAAACACCATGGATTTTTCTCTCAATTATATTCAAATATTGGCGTTGTATTAATTAAGCAACATATGTGCTTTCAGATGGCACCTTTTACATAGCACTAAACATCATAGTTTTAGTTTTTCTATTGCTGTGAAACAAATTGCTATACGTTTAGCAGCTTAAAACAACACACATTTATTATGTCACAGCTTCCATGGGTCAAGAGACTGGGCTTTGCTTAGCTGGGTCCTCTATGACGAGTCTTATAAGGTTCCAGTCAAGGAGTCAGCCAGGGCTAAGGTCTCAGTTGAGGCTCAGGGTCCTCTTCCATGTTCATGTGCTTGTGGGCAAAATTAATTTCCTTACAGCTATAAAACTTGTGGAAGCTTGTCTCTTCAAGGCAGGAGGAGAAAGTCTCTCACTTCTAGGCCCTATTTTAAAGGACTCATCTGCTAGACCAGACCCACCTTAGACCATCTCCCTTTGATTAATGTAAAGTCAACTGATTAAGGACCTTAATTACATCTGAAGACTCCTTTCACCTTTCCTATATTCTCTGGATTAAAAGCAAGTTACAGACCACAAAGGAAAGGGATAATACCAGGACATGGGTAACTGGAGAATCATCTTAGAATTCTGCCAATTACAATCAAGATATGTGTTTATGGGGATATGTGTGAGTATGTATGTATGTAGGTAATGAACTAAAAGAACTTAGTTTCAGGAAATCAGTCTTTTAATAATCAATTACATGTATCCAAAAGTAGGTGGTAAATACGCAGCTCTTGCCTTCTGATTTGGAATTTTTTCCTGCAGTTTCTGCAGGGTCTTCTACTCCCATCATTAGTTTACTGTTCTACTCTACTGTCCTGGCTTCAGCTTTCTTAGAAGAGAAGGCAATAAATTTGGTCCTGAAGTGTACATTTCAATACAAGCTCCTTGTCTTGGCAGCAGTAGGTAAGTGAGCTTCAGTAAATCATTAGTGATCCAGAATGAACATCAGCAGTTTGAAATGAGGCCATGGCCCATATGTTTGATGCCCCCAACCTGATTTTGTAATGAAAATGCTATCATTATGGTAAATATGTAATTCCATCTTAAACGTACATCATTTTTTTATTTTATGTAATATTTATTCATCCTTGCAGTGGTACAGATAGATATTAATACTTTCTTGTACCACCTACCCCAGTAAAGTTAAAATAAAAGGGTCTGTAATTAAATTGGTCACATTGGACTTTTGAGCTTTCATCAATATATTGGATAAACTTCTTGGAACTGAAAATGTAGGTCTGTAAAGTGTATATTTGTGCTCCATATATCACAAAGATTTAGAGATAGCTTACAAGATAGATTTTAGGTTAGTGAAATATAAGCAAAGTATATAATTAAAATAAAGTAAAGAAGAGAACATGCAAGGGTCATCATAATTAAGACTGTTGAGCTTCAGGTTTAACTCTGGCAGCTAAAGTTGGAGCAATGTGGTAATTTAAGTTGCTCTTATTAATACAAAAGAAGAAATGTATTAGTTTCTTGGGCAAGAAATGTGTTTCCTAGCACTATATTCTAATGATTTTTTTTTTTTTTTTAATTTTCATGTGGGACTTTATGGGAACTCTGGATAATATGATGGACTTTGTCCTAAGAGTGTGTTGCCAGTAAATCCAGACACAGATATCATGGGACCTTTGCTTATAACACCCTTTATTAGAAGCTGAGGCTGCATCATTGAAGCTGAACTCAGGGAAGATGATTCAAGTGCTCAGCTACTGGTGTACCAGTGTGGACAGTTCTGGTTATTGACTGATACTTCAATAAAACCCTTAGAATCAAAGGCTTGAAATGATAGTAACATATTTCTTAGATAATCATCCTGAAAATTCAGTTGTCCCTGAAACTTTCAATAACAGTTGGGAAGAAAATTTCAAGTAATACTCTCTGATGAGGACCTGGAATGTTAGTATTACACATTGCTGATTGAGTTCAGGGGGTACTCTTTGAAACTCAAGCAATCAGCTGGTTAAGTTCACTTTCAACTGGGAATAGTGTGTGTTTTAGTTTCCTTTGGTTGCTCAAGCAAATGCCATACGATGGGTTGGCTTAAACAATGGGAATTTATTATCTGCAGTTTTGAGGCTAGGAAAAAGCCCAAATCAAGGCATCATCCGGGCAATGCTTTCCTCCCAAAGACTGGTATTCTTAGGTTGGCTGCCAGTGATCTTTGGTCTTGAGCTCCTCTGTCACTTGTCAATGCAAATGGTGGCTTCTCCTGGCCTCTGCCTTTTCTTCTGCATTCCAGGTTCCATTGACCTTCAGTTCTTGCTTCCCATGGCTTTCTCTCTGTCTGAATTTCGTTCTGCTTATAAAAGACTCCAATAATAGGATTAAGACCATCCTGATGGAATTGGGCCACACCTTAACCAAACTAACCTCATCAAAAGGTTCTATTTACAGTGTATTCACACCCACAGGAATGGATTGAGTTTGAAACATGTTTTTCTGGGGTACATAGCTCCAAACCACCACAGTGAGGAAACTGTTAGCCTAAATGAAAGGCCAGCTAACCTTGTATTCCAAAAACATGCAACAAAACTCTATAACATATCTATAATAGTTTTCAACAGCTTCCCATTGCTTTCAGCATAAAGACCTATGTTGCCACCATGGTATTCAAGAATCTGCATGATCTGATCATTGACTATGTCAGCAGCTTCATCTTGTGACATTGTTGACATAAGCCTCGTAGTTCAGCCACACTGACTTAATTTCAGCACCTGGAACTGGATCTCCCTCCTGCCTCAGGATCTTTGTACTTGCTATCCCTCTGCTTGGAAGAACACTTCCAATGCCCACCCTCATTGCCAATTAATTCCTTCAGTTCCTTCATAACTCAGCTCAAACCTCACTTCTTGAAGAACACGTGCCTGGTTTCCCAAACCTGTTAGGTATTCTCAGGGCTTACTCTAGTTTCATTTCAACAGCTTGTAATATATGCAACATTTCTATTTAATGTCTATCAGCCAGACAGTCAGCTCTGTGAAGACAGAATGCATCCTTTTTGCTCACTACTATATCAACAGTGTGGAACACAGTAAATAAACATAGTATGCACTCAATAAAAATTTGCTAGAAAGATAAATAAGTGCTACTTATTGCCACATTAACTATAACTCATTTTAACCCCTGTCTTAGTTTGCCATACTGCTATGATGACTATCATCCAGTGACTAGTCCTGAAAAACAAAAATCTATTGGCTCATGGTTTTGAGGCTAGAAGAAGCCAAAAATTAAGATATCTGCAAAGCTTGCTTCCTCCCAGAGTCTGTAGCACTCTGGTGCTAGCTGTTGGCAATCCTTGAGGTTCCTTGGTTTGTATCTCTGCCTCCAGTCAAATGGCAATCTCGCTCTACTTATGTCTGCTCTTAAGGTTTCCACTGATTTTCAGTTTCTTCCTGTGTGGCATTCTTCAACTTCTGGCTTCCAGTTTTCTCTGTATAAGGCTTCCAGTTATATGGATTAAGACCCACCCTCATTCATTTGGTCCACACCTTAACTAAAATAACATCTTCAGGAGGTCCTATTTACAATGGGTTCATACCCACCGTTTTACAGATTAAGACTAAGAAGTATATTTTGGGGGGGTACATAATTCAACCTACCATAACCCCTTACAGGTTCCCTCTCTTAGATATAAATTACATGATGTGAATATGTTGGTTTTGGAGGGAACTGGGAAATAGATTAAAATTACTTAAAAATATTCGTATCTTAGAGCTAGATTTTTATTTACCAAAATATAATCTTGCTCAGCCAATGTTGGAAACTATACTCCACAAAAGAGAAAACTTTGCTGGGATTATGCCATTAAAGAACCAAACTTGATAGAGTGTTGCTTCTAGAATATTGTTTTTATCAGGCATTGTTGCCTTCTTTAAGCTTCATGAACCTCTATGTTAGTATAGGCAAACAATTACTAATGGTGTTAAAGTTCTGGAAAGCGAACTGCAAGTAGAGAAAGTTATTTTTTTCTTTTGTGGCAAATTGATTGTAATTTTCTTTTTATTCTAAGCAGTGGATCTCAAAGCATGTTTTCTAGGATCATTACAGGGGTTCTCTGAAGTCATGAGTATTTTCATAATACCTTTTATCACTCTATATTCTCTCACTGGAGTTCTCCAGAAGCAGTATAACACATGGCATGGCATGTTACAACAGACTGAAAGCAGATGCATATATGAGAATTGAGATCTTTTCTATTAAGTTAGAATTTCAAAAGATTTGCAAAAATGGAAAATGACATCACTCTCCTCACTAATTTTCTTTTGAAAAAATTATTTTTCATGAAAAATGCTACTTGTATTAATACATAATAGGTTTATTATTGTTATTTTAAAATGAATTAGTAAATAAATATATATATTTTTAATTTCCAGTTTTAAGTTTCATTATGGTAAACATTCCACTTAAAACAAAAGCCCTTTTTCTTTTCAATAATTTTTAAGAGTATAAAGAGATCCTGAGACCAAAATGTTTGAGAACCACTTTTCTGAACCATTTCATTGGTACAACATACCCAAATATACCTGACTTTGCATCCTATCTTTAGATAGATTTTCTTTTCAAAGTCTCTTCTAAAAGATTGATTGACTCAGTGGTTTGAATAGATAAAACAAGCACATGAGTAAAAATCCCTTCTGTATCAAAAGGTGTTCATGAACAATAAAATCCTCTTGCCAGTCAGTCTCCCAGTTCTCCATTTCCCCTCTAGAAGCAACTGATATTCTTGCATTTCCTTACAGGGACCTTTCGTGTGTTTACTCAAATGCTAGTACATATACTCCACTCTTCTTCCTGCACTCATCCCTTAAAGATATAGCAGGTAGATTGTTTCCTATCTGCATGCAACTCTGCCAGATTACTTTTAATCACTGTCATGTTAGTCCTTTAAATGAGTGAACCATGATTAATTTAATCAATACCCTATTGGTGACTTTTTATGCTGTTCTCCATATTTCACTACTACCCACAATTATGGTATTCTTTTATTTAAATATTTGTGCATATAAATATATTTGTAGGATTACTATTTGGAGGTGAAATCCCCAAGTCAAAAGAAATAAGTATTTGCCAAATTGCCCTCCAAAAAAGTAATATAAAGTTTACCTTCCCATGACTTTTTCCTTATTTTCACTGTATTTTATAAAACAGTATATCAGAAAATTTTTAATCTTTGCCTACCAGCTAAGTGAAAAATCAGGTCTAATTGTAGTTGTAATTTTAATTTTTCTTTTTATGAATGAGGTTAATCAGCTTTTTTGAGATTAAAATAAGTGGAAAAAATTGTTTATCTTTTCTTTGTCAGTGAAAACCATTCGTTTCCAAAAATATGTATGTGCTTCATATGCAGTGTCTTTGGACCATTGACTGGTCACAGCAGTGCACATTTGAAGACCTTCTTCCCTGGCTTCAAGAGCCTCATCTCATACTTCTTGCCTCATATCTTTCACTCTCTACAAACATCAATTAAATCTGCTTCCTTTCTTATCCTCTGAAACAGAGGAGTCTGTAGGATTACAGATCTATGTGACCCATGCCTTTCTGGTTTGATTTTAGTTTTCAAAAATCTCTTCAAGGCGTGGAGGCAGCCTTTGCTTTCTACTTTATGAATTCATACGTGCTCAAGAGGAATTTTTTTTTTTTTTTATGATTGGGAAATACTGCCAAGCTAGTCTCTATGGGGGAATTGAAATTAATGAAAGAACTCTGCGTCTGGTAGAAAGCTTAGACTAACAAATAATCCTCAAGCCTCATTAGTCATTGTGCACACACCCCCACCCCCATGGGCACCGCTGAAGAGACACTTGATTAAGCTGATGGTGACAACTTCAGTTTTACCTGTCATACATGCTCCAGGGACTCTTCAAATTCAAGAAAGACTTTCAAAAGGAAGGCATGGCTGTTTATATTTTAGAAATGTTGTTGGTACCAGAGCTTTGTTATATTTTCATGTACTTTCTTATGTAAATTTGCATAATTATTTGATTCCTCCTTTATTTTGGGTTTTATTTGCAATGGACAATTTTCCCCTTGGTTGTGTTTGTCTTAAGACAT
Organism: Tolypeutes matacus; assembly: GCA_026826555.1. Lineage (NCBI taxonomy): Eukaryota > Metazoa > Chordata > Mammalia > Cingulata > Chlamyphoridae > Tolypeutes > Tolypeutes matacus. The sequence goes on from JAKSZT010053783.1 coordinate 1,297,951, forward strand.
TTTTGGAATTTAGAATGGATAAATAAAAAACATTTCTTATCTGTTATGGGAATGCCATTGTTCCCATTGTGATATTTTGGGTTCAACAATTATGCCTTAGCACCAAGGTGAAAATGTTCTTTTAGATATAATAGGTGACTGGTGATACCTTAAAGTACAATCAGAGAGAATTCAGATAATAAGATTTTCAGTTAAAAGGAAAACAGAAAAGTATTAAATATGGGTCCTGCCCACTACGAATTTTAAGAATGGTTTCCTAGCAGCATATAAAATAGTTAACTGTCGTTGCTTAACTGTTTCAACTGTTGTAAACAAATGGCACAAATGATGGAGAAGAAAGCAGAGACTGAAACTAGAATTGTTGATTAAATATGCCCTTTTATTCATAAATTTACTCCGTAGTAAAGTATAAGTAAATTATATTTTCATGGTATCTCAGAATTAAAAAAGCATTTAAAGGACTTAATGGCGTTCAGTTGACCTAACAGTGCCAGAGGCAGAATGCTGTAGCATCAACCACATGTCAGAATGAGTTCAGTTGGATTTTCTGCACCATGCACTGTGAGTTATGTGTCTTTAGTGTGTCTCTGAATCTCAATTTCTTCATCTGTAAAAATAGCACAAGTTACCTGGAAGTGGGATGATTAAAGCAGACAATGAGCATGAAAGGCCATAAATGAGTAAGCATTCAACACATAATAGTTGATAGTCATTATTGCTATAGTTAAGTGGTCACCGTCTGAAATGTGATATGAAAAAGAAAGTGAAATTATTGAGTTCATATAGGAAAAAAAGACCTGACAATTTAGTGAATAGTGTGCTCATCCTGTTTCAGAATCAAGAGTAATTTATGACATTTTAGTCAGAACGTGTCAACATTTTTTTTTTTTTTTGGATTTGGCATTGTATTGGGGAAGAACCCAGGTTATAGGCCCTTCTGGCTTCACGAAAGCCTGCAGCAAAGGGTTCTGAGTAAACCACAGGAAAAAAAAAACAAAAAAACATGTCAGGAGCACCCTTGCCTTTCAGTTAGCAGGTTTTTAGCTTACCTAGGAATTAATTCCAAGAGTCTAAATTGCATTTAGAGCCTTTAAAATTATTGTGATTCTTAACCCTACATAGAAACAGCATCAAAATATATTTGTCATTTAAAAATAATTTAATGATAATTTTTTTTTAATGGGAGACGGCCATATCTTCCAGTTAATTCAGCTGACTCTTATGTATTGTCTACTGAAGAATTCTAAAATAAATGTTTTGTATGTAAACCACTCCCTTGTTTAGTTCGCTATGTGGCCGAAAGCAGATACCATAAAATGGGTTGGCTTTTAATGGTGGAATTTATTAGCTTACAAGCTTACAGTTTTGAGGCTGAGAAAAATGTCCACATCAAGGCAACGCTTTCTCCCCGAAGACTGCGTGCCTACAATCCTGGACTCCTCTGTCACACGGCAAGGCACTTGGTGGCACCTGCTGGTCCCTCCCTTCTCTTCTGGGTTTCATTGCTTCCAGCTTCTTGCTTCCATGGCTTTCTCTCTCTTTGTCTGGATTTCATTCTCTTATAAAGGACTCCAGTAAGAGGATTAAGACGCTACCCCCACCACGCCCCCATGAGGTGGCTCACATCTTAAGTTAAGATCCTGCTCACCAAAAGATCCTACCTGCAATGGGTCCACTCCCACAGGTAGGATTCACTTTAAGAGCATACTTTTCTGGGGTACATTCAGCTTCAAACCACCACAAATTGCTCCCTTGAGTTTTAAAAGCCACCTAGTCTGGGCATCGAGTATTCACCTTCATTTTACTAGTCCACTCCCAGAAAGATAAGCAGAGAATATTAGGCTGTTTCATAGAAAGCCTTAGCATCGCTCTCCCTTCCTGATAACAAGGTAGTTATTATTCCTTGCTGAGCATATCCCAGAGAAACAGTGTTAGCTGACGTCGGGTGGGACTTGCTGAACCTCACACCACGCAGTGAGAATGCCTGCTGCTGTGCTGGGAGCCGTCAGCATCCTGCTCGGCTCCGGGTAGGGTACATTGGAGAAGCTGGTGGAAGTGAGGTCATGTATCAGCCTGTACCAGCAAATCCTCCCTGCAGCCTCACGTCTCTCTAGCAGTACAAAGGCACAAACCCCGCAGGGTTTGGCTGTAATCATTATCCAAAGGGCACGCTCCACAGGCATCTAAGGGCGAAAGGTACTGCCAGTCTGTTGGATTTGTTATTCCCATGGAGCTACACAGGAAATTACACCACCAGAAATAAGGCAGGCGAGCCCAGAGGGTAAAGTTCCGTGGGCATTCATAGACACACGCGATACAGTCTAGATGTACACACAGCTGTTTATGAAGCACACGGAAATAATCCTTTGCATTACTATTAATTATTAACTGACACTGACTAATCATTGAAGAGGGGGTACAAGGGCAAGTGAAATATGAAGTAGAGCTAGTTTATTTTTAGAAAGATACTACTTTCAAGTGTTGATTGATTGGACAGGCGTTTAAAAGCATTTGTCGGAGTCAATTCACAGGAAATTTCTTTCACATTTAGGTTACAGCCAAAGAAGAAAAAAACCAGCCTATGCATTTTATGATTTCAATTGCAAAACGTCGTATTTTTGGACGTGTGTGGATATTTGAAATTATTAAAGATTCTACTAGGTCCGATTAAAGCTTCTAATTCTGAAAGGTTTCCGATACCCTCTGGGCATCCTCTGGGCACCAGGGGCTTGGTCTGAGACTTCCAAGGAGAACGGCTGTTGGCATGTCCCCCTGAAGCCCACATCTGCCCTTCTTGAACCGTGAGGTTATTGGAAAGAAAGCAAATCCTTTTCTGAAAAGCCTCTGAGAAGAGGATATTTCAGTTAATTTCAGCTCCCTGCCAGTTCAAAAGAAGGCTACTGAGCTGTGTGCTGTCCCCACGAAGGCTGCACGCAGAGCCCTGCTCAGTGAGTCACCTTACAGGGAACCAGTTGGGTTTTAAAAACTGCATCATCTCTTTCATCCGTGAAGTTCTTTTTGATTTCATCAAAGGATTGAGAGATATTTTTAAAACAAAGTAGACTTTTCAGGCCTGGCAAAGAGTCTCCCCTCTTCATAATGCCAAAACCATCACAAGTGTAAATTATGTTGAAAGAACCATCATAAGCTAAAATATCTGATATTTAGGGAACTGAAAGGCACCTAGCATTTATTATAGTTTTTGTCAGACCTCAGGTCAATGCAGTAAAGGTCAATACAAAATAGCATGCATGCTGAGCGTTTAAATTCAGTTGAATGATGGGGAATGAACAATTGTATAAAAGTTATGTAATACCTGACACCAAAATTAGTACAATGGCTGTTTCACCGAAATGAATGGTCTGGAATGAGGCGACTTTATTCTTGTCAATCTGAAGCCAAAATATATTAGATTCTTCAGTGAAAAGCCTCTATTTAGTGATATTTAGAGTAGTGATTTATAACATTTAAAGACCAGAAGAATATTTTCTATATTGAACATATAAACATTTTTTCTAAAATATTGTTTTCAGCCTAAATTTGAAAAAAAAAAAAAATAGCAAGGGATTAACAAAATTAAAAGATGTAACAGTATTTGGAATGGTTAGGCTAATGTGTCAACTCCGCGAAGTAATGGTACCCAGTTGTTTGGTCAAGCAAGCACTGGGCTAATCGTAATACAAGGGCATTTCATGGACTTTAATCATCGTGAGCTGATTGCATAGATGGCTGATTACATCTACAATCAACCAAGGAGATTGCTCTCAGCAATGAGTGAACTCTCATTCAATCAGCTGAAGGCCTTAAAAAGGGAAGTGATATCAGCATTGAGAGAGAGAATTCCCAGCTCTACTTCAGACAGCCAGTGTCTGGTGAGAGCTTAGCCTCTCTCCTTCTAGAAAAAAAATAGACATGTGCACACATACAATTATGCTTATTTTTAAATTAAGGGGGTTCATCAATTGCTCAAGAGCCATTTTTGGGCCCACTCTCCATGGAATATGCTAAGAACCCTCAATTAGTCAATTGCTCATTTTACAGATCGCTATTTCGGAAGGCATGGTAAATCAGCTTAACTCGAGATCAGTCAAAGCCTCAAACCCAGGCCCTTGTCTCTGAGGCTCATGTAGTTTTCACTGAGAATTATAGAAGAGAGAAATGCTTTTGTATTTTTTCTTACATAAGTAAGACAGTGGTATAGAAGTAAATCTTCATCTAGAAAACATGCGAGTTCAAAAAGTGCCACATTCACCTAAAATCATTATTATACAATTTTCCCTTGTACCTTTCAGTTTCCCAAACACAGATGCTGGTAGATAGCATGTCATCTGACCTTTTATTTGTCTTATAGCTTGTGAGTTTCTTATTTTACAGGTAAAGACACTTAGGCACAGAGATTTTAAGGAAGTTTCCCACCATAGTAAATCTAATGGGTGAAGCCAGGATTTGAATCCAGGCAGAGGCTCTGGAGTGCACATCCCTACTCACAACATATAACAGGACCATGAGTACCCCCATTTGTACTCATAACAATCCTAGGAGGGAAGTATTATTACTATTCCCATTCTACAGATGTGGTGACTGAAGTATAATGAGGTCAAATAACTTGTTCAAGGTAGCAGAGCCAAGAGCTGATTTGGCTCCAGAGGCAGGGACTAAACCTATATGCCATACTGCAAACACATACGCATACACAGAAACTACATGCATACATATATACAAATTGTAGTTGTCAGAATAGGCTGAGGATATTCACCACTATTGGAATTATGTATGACTTTTTCCTTCCTTTTCTCCTGAGTTTTCAAAATATTCTGCTTTGAACAGCTATCACTTTTGTATTAAAAAATATTAAATGCTATAAAAACTTAATGAACCCCTTGAGAGCTTAAAATGTATTAGCTGGTCACAACTGCTAGTCTTATCAAATAGGACCCTGAAGTGCAGTGACAAGACAGAAATAGTTTTGATGGTGTTAGGATGTAAAGGCCTGGGAATGTCATGGCAGACAAGGCATGGCCAGGTGGGGATAGCATTCAGGTGTTCAGCTGCTCAAAGGTTGGGGGTTGAGTGATCTGGGCAGTGAGGAGAGAGGCTAAAAGCACAGGGCTCTCTAAGCACAAGCTGGCAAGCAAACGGCTGTAAGTAGACTCTAAATTTGGATGACTGCACAATTTTGTCTAAGGCTGACCCTCCTCAGACTTTTGCCAGCTATTTTCTTTTAAGAAAAGGCCCTGATCTGTGGGAAAACAGTCCTGATTTCACAAAAGTTTAATGAAACTTGTTTAAAATGCAGAATCGTGGCCCCAAATGCACAAAGTTTTCCAACCTTAAGTTTAAGAATCCATGTTTTTCACAAGGACCTTTGCAGGGAACCACAATGCAGGGGTCCAGGGACCATCCTTTGAGGCATGCATCTTTAGAAGGCAAAGCTAGTGTCCAACACTTAGTTGAGAGCGGGGGCAAGGATGGACATAGCTCTAGAATAAGAATGCAGATGTTCTGAAAAGTGGCACATTAAGTTACGCCCCCCCTTCCTTTTCTTCAGGCAATTAAAAAGCCCCTCCTATTGATTATTTACCCTCGGCCAGGCACGGCTATTTGATTTAATCTATTGAACTGAACTGGTAGTTTGGTAAATGGGGGAGATCCAGTAACTTTACTGAGAAGTAGAAGTCTACTTACCTGATGTCTCATTCAGCATTTTACCCATTAATTGGCTACTAAACTAGCTTGGAAACACTTCCGGATGAGGCTACTTTAGGCTTTGTTAAAAAGAAATTGTGGGGGGGGGGGCAGATGTGGCTCAAATGGTTGGGTGTCTGTCTCCCATATGGAGGGACCTGGGTTCGATCCTTGGGACCTCCCAGTAAAAATAAAGAAAAATATAGAAGGTGCGTGGACCATCAGGTCCTGCCGAGCCACGCAGCAAGATGATGACATAACAGGAGAGTGACACAAGGGAGAGCCAAGACAAGACACACCAAAAAAACAGTAACTGAGGTGGCACAGGCAGTAGGATGCCTCTCTCCTACATCAGAGGTTCCCAGGATCGAATCCCAGTGAAGACAGGAGGAGAAGAATGAGAAGAGAGGGCAGGAAACAGACACAGAGAATTGCCCAGCAAATGGATGTCAAAAAAACAGCAAAAAATGGGGAGGGCGGGAAGGAGGGTAAAAATGGATAAAAAGTAAGTAAATAAATAAATAAATCTTAAAAAAAAAAAAAAAAAAAGAAATTGGGTAACTCAGTAAATTGTTGTTGGGGTTAAAAAAATAATTGGGCTTTTGGTTCCCAATTTCCACTAAAAATGTTGCCGAACCAAATAATGGTTTTTAATTGAATTCAAAGTAAATAACTCACATCTTCCCCATTGCTTTATCTTGTATCCAAATGACTGTGCAACAAGATCACATTAACATTAATCAGAAACTAGCGATAATTTAGGTTGTATTAAATACGGCGAATTCTAGAATGAAAAAGGATACTACAGGTTCTTTAAAGAACCTTGAATTTATGTTTTAGTAGCAATTATATTTGCACTCATTATTTCTGGTTACTTGCTATTAAAAAGCTAGTTAAATGTGATCCTGAAATTTCATTTTCAGTTTTTTATTAGAATGTGGTCTTTTAAGATTCATTCCCAATTTTATGATGCAATTATGTGCCTTAAAAGTGATTCATTTGAATACTGCTTCCAGTAATTAGCACAAATGTTGTCACTAAATTAATTACTACAATAGTAATCATTAACTTTAATAAGTAAAATATTTGTTCTTATTATATAATATATTTGGTAAAATAATACTCAATGTTATGTGTGGGTGGAACAAAAGATGACTGCCTACCTCATTGTAGAATTCCTCATGTTAGAAGAACATGTTCTTAATTCAATCTCATTGCATCATTTGGTAAACATAGATCAACAAGTGAGTTATTTTAATGTCTCAAGTTTCTAAGGTCATGAGTCCACCTACTTCATTATGTCCCTCTCCTTGGGCCCTAAGCTCATCCTCATTAATTCATCCTTTGCACAAGCTGTCTGTTCTCACATTAAAGCCACCAGGGCCTTCTTTGTTTTGGAAATGTGACCCATTATGCTTCAAATCACTGGGAATATCACAGGTCCCTCTTATTTGATAGGTCTCTGTAAGTACCTCTAATGTCTCAGTGATTTCCCCTCTAATCTGCCTTCCTGTATGCCTGTCAGGTTGGAGCAACCAGGCCTCCATAAGCTCCAACTCAACCTACTCAAACATCCAATCCTTCCCAAATGCTATTGGGCTCAAAATTCTGGGGGCCTCTAATAACTAGCCTCTCTGCATGCCCTTTCTTAGCAGTAGTCATCCGACTTTTACAGGTCCAATTTGTGAACTTGTTCAGGACTGAAACACAATCCGTGTTGAAGTCTTCCAGGAACCCAGGACCCAGCCCAGTAAGCTCTTAGATCTGTGCTCGGGATATCACCCTGCCTGCTCACCTTGGGCTCTAGGCACCATATCTGCTAGTGCCTCCTTTGTGTGGGCACTCACCATGTTATTGCTAATGACACCATTTTATTATCCAGCAGTGGAAACACGGATTCACATTCTTTTAACTCACACCAAAGGAGCTGATTTTGTTCATTTTTAAGGGAAATTTGCTTTAAGCTTAGCTGGTTATTTTATTATCCTGTTTTTTTTTTTAAAAAAAAAACACTCTTCGCTAGATATACTTTTTAAAAACCAAAGAATAATCTTCCTTATAAAGACAAATGATATATTCTTATTGTTTTCTGGAGGGTTACTAAAGCAAGAACATCTGCTATCATTGGAACTGTTTACAATTACTTTTGAACCCCTCTTTGCAGGGATTTCTGTTGAAGCTCAAGAAGACCTTATCAAAGGGAAGGGGATGAAGTTTGTAGAAATAAGATGAATGGATGCATTGCAACTATTAGAAATTGCCTCCTCTGTGTTCCTGCACCACCTACTTTGACATCAAACATAAAATGATCCTTTAGGAAGCAGAAAAGGCAAAGCTGAGGAAATGAGACACCTCTCATGTCTTTATAAAAAATATCTACGTGGCAATTACTGGCAAATAGGCTCTTGTTTGTCATGTATTAGCCTCAATTTTTGTTTGAATTGACTCTGCCCAGGAAATGAAAGATGTGCACTTCTTACTTGTTTGGGAAAGACAAGCACTTTCTAAAGACTATAATGGCTATCCATTTAAACAAACAGATGCTTTTAGTTGCTTTCACGAGTATAAACACTAATGAATTTGGAACAATTACTGCTTACTATCAAAACACAAATTTCAATATCACTTTGATTTTTGTACAAAGTCTGTTCTGGAGCCTCCATTCAATACTGACTAGAATATAGTAACCCCTCAGCAAGACCCCGGTTTAAAAAAGAAAAATCACCCTTTGTTCTCATTGTTTGACCCGAGGGAGTTCTTGACAGAGAGAAATAAGATCTCATTAAAACTGATGCACATTTTCCCTATTTTGAAAGAAACTGACTAATTTTGTTAGATTCCACCATGACAGGATAAAGAGAGTATAGTGTATCTGTTAGCAATTACTGTGGCTTAAAGTAACAATTGTTTGTTTCTAACAAGTCTGAGGGTTAGGTGGTCTTCTATTGATCTGTGTTCAACCTGTGGACAACTCTGTGAGAATTAGCTGGAGTAGCAGATCCCTGCAGGTTGGAGGTACTGCTCCATGTCTCTCTCATCCACCTTCTCAGACCAATGAGCTTGCCTGGGCATGTTCTTCTTGAGGCAATGGGAGAGTTAGACGTGAGCAAGCCCAACATGCAAGCACCCTTTCAAACCTCTTGCATCACATTTGCTAACACCCTATTGTAACCAGATTTTGTCTAGGTTCTTGACTAAGCTACAAGAAATGAATTTCAAGGGCACGCTGGGTTACTTAGGCCAGTAATTTATTAAGGAAGAGTGAGAAGAGAAATGGGAGAAAATAATAAATCATAGGTCCCAGGTAGGGAGGAAGGGGCTGAAGAGTGATAAAGACGACCCATTTACAGACTACAACTTCCCATTATAGATTATAAATGCCCAGGTTTTACTTGCATGTTGATCCATGCAGGGGCGAAGAAGGCCAGAAGAGGGCACAGACAGGCACGACTGGGACAAGGCGAAGGCAAGAGAGAGCAAAAGGCCTTTGCACTTGCTTTTTAAACCATTAATTATTCCGCCCCTTTGTTAATGGTGGGAGGAGTCCCAGCTGTTGGCTGTTTTGACTGATTACCCCACCCATCAATCCCCCAGGAGGGCCCAATGATAAGGCCCCTGGAGAATATCTGGGGGTTCTCCTGGCTTCCAAAGGAAATCTCATTCAGAATGGCAGAATCTTGTGAGGGTCTTCCAGCAGCTATCTTGGGGGTATCGATGTGCACGTGGACTTCTTGCCAGGTTCCAGATCTTTTGATTCCCTATTTTACTAGCCTGCTTCACTATGACCAAGGGAAAAGTCAAGGGGTGAGACAAGTCCTATTCCTGGTATGAGGGCTCTGCAAGTTTGCCTGGTTAAGAGTGTGGATAAAAGCAGTGAGGGAGAACTTTTAACAACCAGCAAGACCTGGCAGAAACATCTTTCTCAGAGCTCCAGAAATCTAGTCAATGGATTGCAGTAACAAAGAGAGTGCCGAATCAAGGGATAAAATGGAAGAATCTTGTGGCATCCCAACTGTCCCCAGCTCTATCCACTCACCAGCTTGGTATAGAGCTGGCCATACTCCTAGGTCATAGATGGTGGGAAGACGTGACAACATTGTGAATGTAATTTAACACCACTGAGTTATATTTGAATATGGTTGAGGGGAAATTTCAGGTTGTATATATTTACTAGAATAAAAAAAAATTTTAAACCGTATGACTGTACAATATAAATAGTGAACCCTAATGTAAACTATGGACTACAGTTAATAGTACAATTATAATAATACTGTTATATCAGTTGTAACAAAGGTACCACACTAATGAAAACTGTTAGTAGTAGGGAAAACTCTGTGTGTGAAGGGGCTATATGGGAGATATGTATTTTCTGCATGATTTTTTTGCAAACCCCTAACTTCTCTAATAAAATATACATTAAAATAAAAAGCTGTGGGATCTCATGGTATCCTGGCAGCCACCTCCACCCCAACCCCCCATTCACTGGCTATTGCAGAGCCAGCCTGCACTCCCTAAGTGGGTCCCTGGCCCTGGCTCTGGAGAGAGCAGAGTAACCCTTGTGCATATACTGAGAACTCACAGTCTTTCTGGTAGCAGCCTGAGGGACTGAACCAGGATACTTGTCAAAGGCTTGCAGCCACAGAACTTAATCTGTATATAGAAAGCAGCTCACAGTCCTCCCATATAGAAAGCTGTGGGGGAGCAGTCCAGTGGTGGCTGCCTGGGGCAAGAAACTACTGATTGTAGGACTTGCAGTGCAGTGCCTGGGCCCTTGAGGAAATTGTTTCCTACGGAATAGGCAACATCTGTATTGTGTAAATGGGGCAATTCCTAGGACCACACGTGTATACCCAAGATGAGATGCATGTGCAGAAATGATCTGGGAGGCCCTGTGATTTTGGCCTCGAGCTATTCTTGAAATTCATTGTGTAAATAAGCTGTGGTGGTACTTGTAACAGGTCAATCTGCAAAGACTTGGAAAGGTGTTTTCTCTTTTTTTCCTCCTTTTTCTTCTTCTTTTTTTTTAAAAAACAAGATCCTGGTATTCAAGGGAAAGCTTATCATAACACTAGTTTTTCATATCCTGTTCAGTCCAAGAGCAGTAGCCTTTAATACTTGACTCACAGTTTGAAAAAAATATTTTTGTCAAGTTCAAATTAACTCTTTTGTACATACGATAGTTTTGTGAATAAAAATGTATTTGTGTGAAACAAATGCACTTCCTTTCCAGAGCTGCTATAAAAAATATTGGTCTCATATTGAATGGAGATAATTTCTTCTTCTTGTCTCCTAAGAATACTTTGAGGATGTTAAATTGTGGGAATAGAATGTTCTCATTTCCAGGCCATCCACAAAAGGCATTGGTGATAGCAACAATTGTGAATGTTTCTATATTTAAAGAATGGATAGATTATGAAATATTAACTATGAATATTTCAGCCCTTTAGGTTTTTCTTTGATATGTAATTCCCTGGTTTTCTGTAAAAATTAATTTCAGTGGTGAGGCTTAAACAATTTCCCTTCGAGTGTGATTGAAACATTTTTTTTCATGATATACATCCTTGGTCTTTTTTTTCCTCTTTTTTTTTCACTGCTCATTTTGTCTTTTACATGTTTAAATATTTGTTACCATATTAAACCTTGTAAACAAAGGTGGGGATTGAGAAACCAGAATTTGGCCTTAGGTTGCAAACTTGTTACAAGGACTAGCACATCCCTATGCAGGTCATGTGTGCTGATAGCAGCTAGAGGAAGCATGGAGGAGCGGAAAGAAACAGGACCCCGAAGACCTAGGCATATATCGAGTTCCACTTTTTAATTGTCACCTGTGTCCTTGCTACTCAGATTGTTGTCCATGAACCAGCAGTATCAGCATTACCTGAGAACTTGTTAGACCAAAAATCCCAGGCCCCTCCCAGACCTATTGAAAAATCTTCATTTTAGCAATATTCCCAGGAACTCATATACACATCCATCAAAATTTGTCAAGCACTGATTTCAATAATCTTGAGCAACCTGATCTCTCCAAGTCCCTGTTTCCTCGTCTATGAAATGGAGAGAGTAATTTCAACCTCATAGGTCCATTTTGAAGATCAAATACATGAACATGCGAAAGCACCATGTTTAGTACCTGCACCTGGTAGAGGCTAAGAAAATGTCAAGTGGAGCAAATCTGAATCAAACCCACTGATGGAATACAGAATTTAAGTTTCCCCTATTTATAAGCTTCTATTCTTCCAAAAAGGTATAAGTACTATTAAAATATCAACAACAAACTGATGAGAAAATATTTTCAACAAAATTGATTAATTTAAACCCCTAACATAATTTTTAAAATTTGTGGAATTGTTCAGAAAACACAAGCACCCTTATAAAGAAATTGATAAAGGATATAAGAAAGATTTACAAAATAGAAAAATGTGGTAGACCATAATTAAAAATTGGAGAAACGAAAATTAAAAATCAATGTGATATCACTTCTCCTTATATAAATGAAAAAATATTTATGATAGTTATTGTGAGAGTTTAAGGAAATGGTCACTTAGAAAATGTGTGGTCATAATAAGATGGTTTAGCGTTCTGGATGGTAATTTAGCGTTATATGTTTTATACATGTAAAAGCCTTTGAATCAGTTATTATAATTCTAGAAATCTATTCAAAGGTGAGGATTTAATACACACTAGGCCCACCAAGAACAGTTGTGCAGGTTGTGCACTGCCCATGCCAGATGGGCAGCTCTCACAAACACACACACACGTATGAAGTAAGTAAGCAAGAAAGACAGGTTGAGTGAGGCGAGAGGGTGAATGAGTAAGAATAAAATATTGGTAACTGGGATTGTAATTGACATTTTTGTTTCCTTTTTACTTGTCTCTTCTATTTCTACGATGGCTGTGTTAATTATGGAATAAACTTACTTTTAAAAACCACTGCTGAGGCAAAAATGAGATTCTAATCTCACATTTTACATTAAAATAGGCTTTAGATATAGAGCTTTAAAGAACTAACTATAAAAATAGAATCCATAGTAAACTTGTAGAAAATGCCAGGAAAGCTCATATAATTTTGGATGTTAGAGGCAGAAATCATAAAGGAAAATATTGATATATTTAACTACATAAATGTTTCAAAATTTAATTTATTTCAAAGGAGATAAAGAAAATTAAAAAGGAAACCACAAACTGAGGAAAGAAACAACTTTCATAGACAAAGGATTGATACCTTTAACATATGAATAGTTCTAAAAGGACAATAAAAAGATGAACATGCTTGAGCCTTTTTAATGGACACAAGACATTAATGTACATATACAAAAAGAATGTTAAATAAACATGAGAAGAAATTTAACTTTGCTACTCAAAAGAAATGCAAATGTAAACAATAACCAAGATACAATTTTTCAACTATCAGATTCTTATAAAAATGAGAAAGTGTTCATATCCTGTGAGGAGAAAAGGGCCTCCCTTTTACTCTTGGTGAAAGTATAAATAGTTACAATATTTATTTAAAACTTTTTGGTTCTTCCTATCAAAACCCTGAATTTTATTTCTATTCTTTTTCACCCAATAATTATACTTTTGAGAATTTATGCTAATGAAATAATCTAAGTTTGGAATGATGTATGTTCAAAATTGTTCATCAAAGAAAACCACCTATATACTCCACAATGAGAACTATTCATAAATTATGTAAATTACAATGTCCATTCACAGAATACTGTGCAACCATTAAATCATGTTGTAAGGCAATATTTTTAATGCGAAGTATTTTCCCTATTTTCCTTATTTATAGAGAGCAAAATTTTAAAAAATGCATAGCATAATGTCATTTTTGTAAATACATATGCATACATATAATATGTATATTTTTTAACTACAAAGTGGTACACTAAAAGTGAATAATTTCTGAGTAATAAGGTTATTTTTTCCCAAGTTTTTTGCTTTATTTCTGCTCACCCCCTTGATGTTAGCATGAATATACTTATAGTATGAAAGCTATTAAAAGAGAAGTTAAATAAAGTTTTAAAATAATTTTAATAGCAAAAGAAATTTCTTTTATTAATGAAAGTTATTTAGAAGAAAAATACAAAATTTTAATGTCAAAAATATTTCAATTTTATAACACATGCATAAAAATGCTAGGAGTGTTTAGCTCTAAGTATGAGGATTATGGATGAATTTTATGTTCTTTACAGTTTTGATTTCAAAATTTTTATAGTAAGAATTTATGATTTTATATTCAGAAACAAATCATTTTTAAAACTTCCTTCTGAATGTATTTGCTTTTCATCCTCAAATTGTCTGTTGGTATATCCTGTACATTCCCAATCTAAATATTTTCCAAACATTAAATGTCTTTAAATTCAGTGAAAAATTAACAGTAAGTTGAGGTTTTGCTGCCATGTGGCATTTAAGTTCCTCATCCTAGAATGTAGTCACTGTTCCTCAATACTAAGGAGTGCTTTGTGTCATGATTTTCACTGTGTCTAAGAGGTACAATTTTCTACTTTGTCATCATTTGGTCAGAAAGGATTTTTCTTCCATTTTTCTCTCTTTTTTTGTACTAGACATATAAAAAAGGTGTTAAGGGAGTGTTAAAGATAATGCAGCGTGTTAAAGAGAAAAACCAGGGGAGAGGAGAACTCTTGATCTTTCTATCTGGTCCAGTTGAGAAAGTCTTTTGTCTTTAGCTGTCACTTTGTCAGTGACCTATAATCCATTAACCACAGGAACAAGGACCACAGGTTTAGCCTGTGCTTTTCTGCAAACCTCCCCTTAAATACTACTGAACCACTCTGTATTCTCTCTCTTTTTCTATTGCAAACAAACTTTAGAAACCATTCTGAACATCTCTTTATTAGTTATCTATTGCTGCAGAGCCCCAAACTTCAGCAGCTAAAAACAACAACAAAATTTTATTATGCCCCCAGGTTTTGTGGGTCATTAATTTGAGAGAGTCTTAGCTGGGTGGTTCTAGCCTGGAATTCCTCAGATTATTGTAGTCAAGATATTGGTAAGGACTTCATTCATCTGAAGCCTTGACTGGAGCTTGCTCAGTCACATGACTGGCACAATGCTGTGGACTGCTAGCAGACAGCTTCAGTTCTTTGCCACGTGCACTTCTCCATAGGACTGCTTGAGTTTTCTCCTAGCATGGTGTTGGCCTCACAAAGTGTGAGCGATCTATAAGAGATTAAGGTGGAAGCTGCAATGTCTTATATGATGGAGCCTCAAAAGTTATGCACTGTCACTTCCATTGTTGGTCACACAGGTCAGCACTATTCAGTGTGGAAGGAGACTCCTTTTATAGTCAGAGGCTGGCTACTACGATGGAGTCTGCCCTCTGGCCCTCAATGATTCACATCCCTTTCACATTAAAAACAAACAAACAAACAAAAAAATTAGTCATCCCCTTTCATTGTCCCCAAAAAGCTCATTCCATTACAGCTTCAGATCAAAGTCCAAGATTTCATCATCAAAACCAGGTGTATTCATTTTCTAGGACTGTAGAACAAATTACCACAAACTTGGTCTCTTAAAACAACACCCATTTATTATCTCACAGTTCTCTGTAGGTCAGAAGTCCAGACATGGTAGAGCGGGATTGTCAGCTCAGGCGCTCACAAGGCTGAGATCAAGGACTGAAGGTCTCATCTGGAGCTTGGTGTCCTCCTGCAAACTCATTCAGGTTGTTGACAGAATTCAGTTACTTGTGGTTGAAGGATGGCGACTCCCAAAGTCTACCTGCTGTTCCATGCCACATGGCCCTCTTCACAACCTGGCAGTTTGCTCCTTCCAGTCCAGCAGAAGAATTTCTATGCTGCTTGAAAGCTCTATCTTCCTTTGTCTCTGGCCCTCTAGACCCAGATTTAAAGGGTTTATGTGATTATGTTAGGCCCACCAATTAACACAGTTCTGGCTTGGGGTCCCTCATGAGGGTTACAGACTTCTAAAGGCTTGGTTGAGGCTGGAGGATGTGCTTCACAGATTGTCAGGCTGGCACTAGATGTTTGCAGTACACTTCATTTCCTCCACAAATGGGCCACTCCAAGGCCCGTGTGAGTATCATGACATGGTGGCTGACTCCAGCTGGAGCGAGAGATCAAAGACAGCAAATTGAAGGCAGCAGTGTCTTTCGTAACCTTGGCTCCAAAGTTATACACCATCGCTTCTGATACAATCTATTGGACACACTGACCAGTCATATGATGTAGGAGGGATTGTGCTACCAGAAGGCAAACATCAGTGGGGCCATCTTGGGGCCTGGCTACCACAACTTGACTTAACAACAAAAACAAAATAAATGAATTTAAAAATATAGACGTAAGTGATTTCCTTATCATGCCCACAACCTGCTGCCCTTTGTTTCTAATGTCATCTCTTCTAAAACCCTCTAGCTAAATAAAAGGCATGACATCTCCTACCTCTATAACCTTAAAGATAGAGTCCTTTTCAAGGCACTATAGGCCATAATCTATTCCTATATCTCTTGCTTTATCCTTTTTTGTCTGACCCCCCTTTTTTATGTTTCATTTGTGCTGAACTGCTTGTTTCCCCTAAACATACTAAACTTTCATGTCTCTATGCCTTTGGTTGCTTATCTTGTTCTCTCTGTGACAGTGACTATGCATTTCCTAAATTTTAAGCAGCTAGTGTGCTAAACCACACATTAGATTGTCCAACTCCATTCTTAGAAAACCCTATGTGGTAACTGTTATTATTATCCTTGTTCTACTAATGGACACTCCCAGCCCCAGTATAGATAATGGTTAAGGACCTGGACTATAGAAAAGAATTTGGAGATTCTACCATAATCTTCTTTGTTATTTTCTATGCAAATAGCTTGAAAACAGCAAGGTTTATTATTCTAATTTATGAACCAATTTTAGGTGTACCCTACTGTCTGAGTTTCCTAGGACTGCCATAACAAATTACCAAAACTTGGTGGTTTAAAACTACAGAAATATATTGTCTCACAGTTCTGGAGGCCAGAAGCCTGAAATCAAGCTCTTGGAAGGGCCATGCTCCCTCTGAAACCCGTAGGGAGACTCCTTCCTTGTCTCTCCCTAGCTTCTGGTGGTTTGCTGGCAATCCTTGGTGTCCCTTGGCTTGAGACTGCAGCACTTCAATCTCTGCCTCCATCATCACAGGGCATTCATCCCTCTCATGTCTGTCTGCCCTTGTCCAAATTTCCTTTTCTGAGGACACTAGCGAATTGGATTAGGGCCTACGTAGTCCGGTTTGGCATCATCTTAACTAATCACACCTTCAAAGACCCTCTTTTTACTTATGGTAGCACTCATGGGACTGAGGTTTAGGACTTGAAAATATCTTTGAGGGGATACAATTCAAGCCATAACAATGACCAAGTCAAGTTGGATTTTATTATTTTTTTAATGTGTGTATGTGAGTGAATATGCATGTGTTGGGAGTAGACAGTAAAGGGAGGAAGTTCATAATCTGACCTTTGATTTTTTTTTTTTTTTGCTGTGAAAAGGAGGTTTGGATATGTAAAACTGTTGAGTGATTATAACATTAAATCAGTCGTTTTGAATCTCCAATATGGATAATGGTATATTTTGCCCCCTTCTTTCTTTCAAAACTTCTTTCAGAATTTTCATTAGTTTATTTGCTTCATATTGTCAGGTAAATGCTCAGCTATCCATATATAATAGGTAAAAAACTGAGAATGCAGCCTAAATATTGTTTTTTTCCACTTCCTGTTAGGAATAAATCAAAGCACCAATCTAATTTAAAGAATTTGACATCGTCATCCAGCTTAAAAGCATAAGAAAAATTTAGACTTATAAAAAGGGTCTAAGCATTTTTTATACACTAGATATTTCAGTAAGGCCATCTTAAAAGCAAAACAAGATAAATAATTGACATAAAACACAGTGAAACTTCGGACACCACAGTGTGAACTCTCTTTTGTCTGGTTTAGAATACTCACAGAAAATTGAAAAATAAATTCATTCATGTTATGCTTGGCATTGGTAAAAAAAACCTCACATTTGTAATTTAAAAATTGTGACATTTAAAATAATTGGGCTGAAGCTTATCTTTGTACTATCTAAAACAAGTAAATTAATAGTATAAATCAGAGAGGTGATTGCAGCTTGTAGGCACATTTATGCTTTTTAGCAGCTCATGTATATAAACAATGAATTTAATGAACACAGAGCACATCCTGCATGAACTCTTTTTCTTTACAAGTTATTTGTATTTTAGTGGCAATATTAAAACTTCCCTTTGTTGCTCAAGTAGTTTAAATTTAATTTTGATCTGTCTTATCAAATGCCTTCATAGCTCAAAATCATATGAAGTAAAATAGTGAAGCTCCTGGTCCATGCCATCCAAGACTCTGTAGCTAACCTCTATTAATTAGGGAACTGTTTCTTAGCATTCTATACTCTCAATTTTTTAGTGTTCCAGATGACCATCCATAATAGGCTTAAATTAATATGTCCGTTTTTCTTTTATCTTCTTCCTCCTTCCTCCCATCTGCCTACTGCCAAGAGGAATGAATTTCACACATTTTAGATTTTGAATTCTTGTGCAATATTCAACTTTAGACATGACATTTTTATTCACCTATTATCTTCTTTAAAAAATATTTATACCTTAAAAAATTGACAGGGAGCAGATGTGGCTCAAGCACATCAACCACATGGGAGGTCCCAGGTTCGGTTCCTGGTGCCTCCTAAAGAAGACAAACAACAAGCAGACAATGAGCAGATAGTGAGCAAAAACAACAAGCAGACAGCAAGCAGATGAGAAAAAACAATGAGCAGGCAACAAGCAAAAACAAAGAGCAGACAATGAGCAAAAACAAATGAACAGGGAGAGGATGTGACTCAAGCAGTTGAGTGCCCATCTCTTACAAGGGAGGTCCAGGTGCCTCCTAAAGAAAAAACAAACAGACAATGAGCAAAAATAACCAGCAAACAGATGAGGGAGTCATGGGGGGGAATTAACAGGATATATCTTCACTGTAAAATATTTAGAGTATGATAAATATAAAGGGACATTGTTTTATTCATTCTTAATTCCATCAACAAAAGTTAATTAGTGGGGAGCAGATGTAGCTCAAGTGGTTGAATGCCTGCTTCCTATGCATGAGGCCTTGGGTTTGAAAACTGGTACTTCCTAAAACAAACAGAAAAAACCAACTTTCATTGGGGAGTGGATGTAGCTCAGTGACTGAGTGCCTGCTTCCCATGTACAAGGTCCTGGGTTCAATTCCCAGTACCTTCTATTAAAAAAATTTAATTATTATTAACATTGTGGTATATTTTCCATTTTTTTTCTATACATACTTTTATAAAAGTGGGCCCATAGAGTATATTTGATTTGGAAACTTGAAATTTGACACTTAACAGTATTAGAAGAGCACTTTCTTATTTCATTAAAAATTCTTTGTGAACATCATTTTCAGGGTCTATAAAACCTTATATTAAGAAAGATAATATATACCCAAAAGACTTGAAAGCAGGGACTCAGTGGATATCTATATACCTGTGCACATAACAGCATTATTCACAATAGCCAAAACGTGGAAGCAACCCAAGTATCCATCAACAGATGAATGAACAAACAAAACACACTATATGCATATAGTGTAATACTATTCCGCTGTGAAAAGGAATAAAGTGCTGATACATGCTATAAGATGGGTGAACACTGGGAAGTTATTGCTTAAGGGTTGCAGAATTTCTTCTGTTTCAGGTGATGAAAAGGTTGGAGTAGTTATTTCTGGTGATATAGTAGCATAATATTGTGAAAATAATTAATACTACTGAATTGTACACTTAAAAGTGATTACAATGGGAAATTTTGAGTTGTATATATGTTACTGCAATTAAAATTTTAAAAAGAAAGACATATCCTAATGTATAAATACTTACATTTTAATGGAATTTTGGCATACCTAAAATAATTGATTTTAATGAAACTAGCAATCTTAATGAAATCAGATTCTAGCCTAGAATTTAGGAATGCCATGAAGAAAACTAAACAGGCGAGTTTTCTTGACATCTTCTGTCATTACAAAACTATTTTGAGCATTTTTTGTTAAATTTTTATTGACATTACAATAAACAAAATTAAGACAAAATATTAGGTAATTTGTCCTATGAGCTATAAGCACTAATCTATCACTGAAGGTTCTTTTTTTTTTTTTTTTCCTTTATTCAATTGGGTGATCAATGTCCTTATCTTTTAAATAAAGATTAAATAAAGATTTCCTAAATAAAATAGGAAATAGTTCTAGGAATAAAGCCAACCAGATTTTATCATTGAAAATATTTTCACAGTTCAGCTAAGCCTGGTTTTCCTCTGGAGAATTGCTCTTTATAATGCTCTCCAAGGGAACTTAAAACATTCTGTTGAGGTCATTATCATGATCCCAATTTTATACTATGAAATAAAAGGCTTATAATGAACCTTCCTGCTCCATATAGGAGATATATTTTTGTATTTATAGTATTCACACGAAGAAGCTGCGCTGAAAAGCTCAAAATATTATTAGATTTTCGTGGTTTGTGGGCAGAGGAACTGGCTCTGCTTTGATTTTTGTATAACTTGGCAGAAGCTGATAGTGTCAGGGGGGACTTTCAGAGCAGAACTCTGTCAAATTTGCCATATGGAGATATTGGGCTCAGATTATGCAGGTTTTCCGGGTTGTTTGCCTGATTTAGGAATTATCAGGGCGCTGTCCAGGATTTTCTACAAACACAGCAAACGTGTTTGGAAGAAATTGACACCTTGGGGAAAAAGTAAAGTTTGATATTTGGGAGGTTTAGATGGTTTCCAATGTTTTTCGGAGGTACCATGGCTTGTGAAGGGCTTCACTAGTGGCAGCAAAGGCAGTTCCTGTTATCCCTTGAGCATAGCCAGTGGCATTGTACTTAACCTCACCTGAACTGGCCCCAAAGTGCTCCCTATAGCCTGAGACCCCATTACTTACAGGCCAGCCTGAAGAATGCGGGTGCATCCAGGGCAGACAGAGAAATTTGCCTTACTCTACAGCATCTTAGTATAGAGGAGTTCTGAGCCTGAGTTTACTTATTACAGAGGGTGGTGGGTGATCCAAGAGTATGGGCTATCCTGGGAATGAAGATCCGAGAAACTTTTTTATTAAATAGGAAGAGGAGGAAGGGGAGGGGGAGGAAGGGATGGAAGAAGAAGAAAGAAAACGCAATCTGGAACTTGTTTAAAGCACATGTGCCAGGGCCCCACCTAAACGTAAGGGAATCAGAATATCTAGGGGAAAGGCCTGGGGATCTGAATTCTAAAGAAGCATCCCAAGTGATTCTTATGAAACAGAAAGCATTGACTTATTGACTCCTTCCTGGACCTGACAGCTCTTCTGCTTGGCAGATCCAATTAGAGAGAACCGATAGGCCTTAGAAAATAATTCTAACTTACCAGTCCAGCAATGCTGAAGATAGAGAATTTTATCCTTATCAAAAGTCATTCAATGATGACCTTTTTCAGTGGATGCCCAGCATTAAATCAGGTGTCACAGTAGATAAGGTAGATAAAATAAGCACTTCTGTATATAATGGGATGAGGTTATTTTTCTTTCCCTAATCATCCATAAAGGCAAAGAATCACTGGGCCTTTGCTTATTTTAGCTGCATTATTATTTTAACCCCTATCTTTAATGTGGAATTAAAATACCATACATATGTTTGCTCTCATTTCTAATATCTAGATGGTTTTTCAGATTGATGTTATTAGCACATCGAGCATGGTCACTTCTAGTAATTGCACAAATGATCAGTGTACAATCCCAGCACATAATTGCTTTTGGGACCCTTTTGGCTAACAAGGCTGGAAACCCAGTGAATGCACAGTGTGTTTTCTTCAGAAGTAATCAATAATTGAGACCTTACCATAAATAAGCAGTATTATTCACTTTTACTGATTTTTACATAAAAACTGAAAAGCTGTATAGCAAGATTTATATAGAACCACTTTCTGTATCCACACAGCTAATGCACAAATGAATTATTCAATGAAATTTGTTTCAATGTTTTTTTCCGAGTCACCTCAACATGTGGCCAGATAATACATTAAATGCTATACATTATAACAAATTCAGTATACTTTTGTTCAAACTACATCCTGTGTTTGGAAATCTGTTAAAATTCAAGTTTACACAGTAGTTTGTTCACGTGTTGCTTTGCCTCAGATGTCCCTGTATATTTTGTCCATAAAGCAAATATATTTCCAAGAAAATACCTTTCTGAGCATCAGTATCCCAAGAATATAGTCATCTGCCACCCCATTTGTGATTGCTGTTGATGTGGGAAGTAAAAGGGAGCCAGGACAATAAATAGGAAGGTGTCAGGCACGAGTCTGTGAAGGAAGGGAACTCAAAGTCAGACCTGGAAGATGACTAGAAATTGCCAGAGAAAGAGAGAAAAGGAGTGCATTTTGTTTTCCATTGCTGGATAACAAACTATCACAGGCTCGGTGGCTTAAAACAACATTTATTTTCCCACAGTTTCTGTGGGTCAGTAAAGTAGCGGAGCTCATGCTGGGTCCTCTGCTCTGGGGCTCACTCTCCAGTCAGGCGTCAGTCAGCCGCATTCCTCTTTCAGCCTCATTCAGTCTCTTGGCCAATGCCAGCTCCTCGGGGTTGTAGGACTAAGGTTCCTGCTTTCTTGCTGGCTCTTAGAGGGCCCCGCAGTCCTTCCTGTGGCCTTCACGCACCCTCTAACAACATGGCAGCTTACTACTCCAAGGCTAGCAGGAGAATCTCTCGCTTCAGAAAGGGCTCAGCTCCTGTTTAAGGGCTTTCTTTAAGTCAGGCCCACCCAGGATAATTTCCCTTTTGAATACCCCAAAAATCATCTGATTCAAGACCCTTAATTACATCTGTACAATTCCTTCGCCTTCTGCACATAGCGTAATCTAATCATGGGAATGACATCCCATCTTAACACTCAATGGAAGCAGATTATAAGGGCAAGTACACAATGGACAGGAAAGTTAGGGACTATCCTAAAGTTTTGCCTACCACAGGGAAGAATATACCAGCCAAGAAGAACCAGGTATATGAAGGCCTGAGTAAAAGTATGGAAATTTCCAGCATCCAAGAATAAAGTGGGAGTTGTAACAAGATCAGACCATGTAGAACAAGTTAGAAATCTGGACTTTATCCTTAGGGCACAGAGAAGCTACTTCTATGCTTAATGATCCATACATACAATATTATACAACTATTAAAATATGTTTTCAAAGGGCATTTGAAATATTGAAATATGGAAAAGTGCTTACAATAAAAAATGGGGATGGAGAGGGCCTGCAACTGCAGGCAGGATCATCCCACCCACCAGATCCATGGGATATAAGCCCTCTCTCACTTGGAGTTGGAGTGGACATCACCATCCCAGTCCCCTCAGGATTGGGGGAAGAACCATGGACTAGAGTGGACTTGATGGTATACTCTTGTTCACATATGGTGATTCTAGCAATGCAAGAAATTATAACAATGAGGCGGAGCCAGTGGCCACTTGACACTTTTGGGGTAGGGAGGGGATGAGCAGTTGAAGTACAGTGGCTTCTTTGGGAGTTGGAGGTTGTCCTGAGTACTGTTGTGGCAACGGATGTAGGCCATTTTAAATCAGCACACACCACTCAGAACTGAGTGGGAGAGAGTGTGGTCTACAGTGTGAACTGTGGTCTATGGTTGGTGGCAAGGCTCCAGGATGTGTAAGTTCATTGAGGGTGGTGGGCCACACTGTGGGAGATGTTTGTGTGGGATGTGGTGGGAGGTGTGGGAGGTGGGGAACATGGGAATCCCAGTGGGTTCCGTGTAATATTTTGGGTAATCTAAGCACCTCTTAAAATATATGTGTGTATATATATATATATAAATAACATTTTTGCAAGCAAATACACATATATGCATATATATTTATATATCATTTTGCAAATGTTTGTATGTATTGTGAGAATTTTGATTTTTACCCATAATAAAAAAATAAAATAAAATAAAAAAATAAAATAAAAAAATGGGACAAAGCAGGATATGGTTTACATAATATATCAATTTTGAAAACATATATGCATATTTTTAAAGACTTAAAGGAAATACATCCATTAGTTGTGGATATCTCTCAGTAAGGAATTATGGATGATTTAGAGGAGATTCTTTGTCCCTTTCCTTATTTCCCCTAATTCTCCACAATATATATGTATTTCCCTTATAATAATAATTCATTGAAAACCTATTTATGGTACTTGCAAAAATAAATGAATATGAGCAGAGTTCTCTCTGAAGTCAATTGCAAGTTTTGTCCTCTGGATGTTTTGACAGTTTAACAAGCAGGATCAGGAATTAGCTGCTCATGAGCTATACAAAGGTGGGGCTCGGTCAGTGGAAATGAAGTCCAGATTCAGCAGAGGATACTGAGAATAACAGACCTACTTAGGTTTGTCTCATGGTTAAACAATGGGCAGGAAACTCAGTCTTTAAATTCTGAGGAACTACTAAACCAATTAATTGGCCCCTCCTCAGTTTCCTTAACCCTAAAAATGCAGGGTGGAGAAATTCCGTTCTTGTCTCAGGGTTCAATTGCAAGTAATGTGCAAGTGAAGAGCACTCAGGCAATTCCACCCCCTCCTGCGTGGGGTAATCAATCCTACTTATCCCTGGATGTGGGGCTCACAGGGAGACACTCCTGAGGTGCCAAGTACTAGCTCGTAGGTGGCATCGGGGTTTTAAACATAGGCAGCTCACCAACTGCCAAATCCATCACAACTTGCAGATGAGTTAATTTGGAAAGAGGAGGAAGAGTCCTTTGAGAACCAGACAGATGTTTGGAAGTAAAGAAGACAACACTTCTACAGGTTTCAAGAGAGCGGTTAGCAGGAAAGAAAAACATTTTTTAGAAGTTGTTGAAAGGTGAAAGGATTTTTCTGGGGAGAAGAAGGCAGGGAATGGATAGAAGATCATTTTTTTTTTTCACTGCAACATTGCAAGGATCTTGAGTCAAAATATAACAAAACAAGGCTTTTCCTCTCTCTTGCTTAGAAAAAATGAAAATCAAGTGCTCTAGAAGGTGGCTGAGTTGACCACTGAACAGACCACATTACTAAAGCATGGCAGCATGGCTAAAATAAAAATTCTTAAAATATATATTTTAAAATTAGATTTTAACCTTCAATAGGGCTTATCATTCTATTTATACTGTAGCAGAAGGAGCTAATTTTTCAGTAGTTGCCTCATCAAAGACATGACTCACATTTCCTTAAGAATTTATGCCATATGTTTCCTGAGATAAAATAATTTTATATTTTTTTTGTTTTTTTTTATGCAATTAGATGTGAACAAAAATGATAAGAAATCATTTAAAAGAATACTTTGGGGAGCATGCTGTGTGATTTCTAGGAATTTAAATGATGTTAAATATTTAGCCATTGTATTCATCAGGTGCATTTATGAATATAAATGAGAATTAATTATTGTGATGCTGGTTTTGCCATTGATAAAAAAGGTAGAATTCAAAAAGAGCATACCAGTGAAATACAGATACTACTGAAACTCACTTTATATTTGGAAATATGAATTTTAGTTATCAAAGCATTTATTAAATTTACTGAAAAGAACATTTTAACATTTAATGAGAAAAATATTACTTTAATTGACATTTAGTGACATTCTTGCATATGTACAAGCTATGACTATAAGAGACTGGGAAAAATTACATTGTGACCAGTGGAAACGGAAATGATTTTTTATGCTTATTAACAAAAAATATCATTTTTATTGACTATATTCACATAATACAAAATTATTGTTATAAAATCCATTAAGAGATGAGGAAGTATGTATAGAGAAAATTATTAATATGAAAATTAGGGTACAAACTCAGGAAACCCTACTTTCCTACTTGGTACCCAAATACTTGGCATTTTATTTCATTATTAATTTTTTTAGGGCAGTTGATGGAGTAGAAAACAAATTCTACATGTGTAATCAATTTGTGACTTAAGAAGGTGTGGTATTTCCTTTTATACTTACCTTTCCATTTTCCAGGCCCTGTCCCAAGGCCATTCCTACCCTTCATGTTCCTAAGCTTGGGAGTCACTACCTGCTTCCAGTCACCTAGGTCAGAAACCTGGCAAGCAATCTTACTCTCTAATTGTCCGCAAGTCTTCCACTTCTCCCTTCCTAATATCTTTCTCTTGAATTCAGACTCCCATCATCTCTGCTTCCTAACTCACCTCCAGACTCCCTTTATTTTTTTGAGTGAAATGAACTTTTATTACTTTTTTCATATTTTTTATTAGAGAAGCTGTGGGTTTACAGAACAACCATGCATAAAATATAGAGTTCCCATATACTACTCTATTATTAACACCTTACATTGGTGAGGGACATTTGTTACAATTGGTGAAAGCACATTTTTATAATTGTACTATTAATTATAGTCCATGGTTTAACTTAGGGTTCCCTGTTTATGTAGTGCAGTTCCATGAATTTTTAAAAAATTCTATTACCATATACACAACTTAACATTTCCCCTATTAACCACATTCCGATCCCTAATACCTCTCCCCACCACATTATGTTTCAATGTGCAACTGACTACTCTCTGATATGCAAATCTGATCAGTCCCTCCCCTACTTTAAAACTTTCAATAGCTTTCTAGAACCTGTTCCTAGATTCCCAACACTTCACCTTAGTAAATGAGACCCTTTCTTCTGTCTCCTGCTTGCCTCTCCAGACTCACGTTTTGGCACCTCCCCTACTTCTATCTTCTGCCATACACACGCTCTGAGTTTGTCTTGCTGTATTACTTGCAACTCCTTAGTGGGCCTTGCATTACAAGCCCTTTCTGCCTAGAGACTCTTTACACTACAAACTCCTAGGATATGTCTAGGGTCTTCTTAACCTCCCACCTCCCCTGTTGGGCTAATCCCCACTCTTCATTTAACTCTTTACTATAAAAATGTAATCTTCTTGAGGATGTCCTCTCTGTCTCTTTCCCACTCGAAGGTTGGGCTCCTCTGTTGTCCTGGCATCCTGTGTATCCCTCTGTCATAGCCCTTCCCTAGTTGAATTGTAATCATGCATTCATTTATCTTTCTTTTCTAGCAGAGTAGATTTTATATGGCACACAATAGGCATTTAATAGTAGTTGCCAAATGAATAAGTGTGTATATCATGCAATGCCATCTGCTTGAGTATTAAGTAATTATTAATCTCAAGTCTGCCACTCAGTGCAATATCTGTGTGTCAATTAGAAATGCTTTTGGTTGCAAGAAAAAACTACTAACAGCCTTTTAAACAAATAGGCAAATCTGAAAAGATTCATCTGTGGCCTTAGTTCAGCATAATGTTAGGGCTAGCATCTCTGTGTGTCCCTTTGTTCTTCTCTGATGGTCATAAAATGGCTGCTATAGCTCCAACCGTCACATACACTTTCAATTCAAGAGGAAGGGGAGAGACAGAAACAGCTACTTCTGTCCCTTCCATCAGGAAAGCGAAGCTATCCTGGAAGTCCCTTCCATCTTTTCATTTACTTCTCATTGGCTAGAACTATGTAAAATTGTCACCCCTAGATGCAAGAGAAGCTAGGGAACTTTGTTTTTAGCATTCCCAGTCTCTATATTGGAAATGGTTAAGAGAGAATAGGTTTGGAATGGTTGTGATTAGTTAGCCAACATTGTTTGCTATACCTTGGGACAACACATATTATCTCTCTTACTTTTGGGTTCCTTTTTAAAAATGAAAAATTGGAATAAATGATCCCTCTCCCAGATTCAACTATCTCTCATTCTATGATTCCCACACAGTCTCCTGTCCTAAGTGGAATTACCTTCTACCAGGTAGTTACACCAAGTCATTACCTGAATATTTCACTTTTAGAGAAACCCCTATCTCACAAAGAAGCACATTCTATTTCAAAAACTTTCTTTTTTGTCATGTTTTCCCTAACAAAGGCAGAACTATACACACCTGGATTTCCTGACCTTTCCAATCCTTCTTCTGAGTGGCAGCCCCTTAGAGTTTTGATGACAATTATCGTGTCTTCTCTACAGCTACCTTCTCTTGGGCTAAAATTCTACTTGCTTCATTGTTTTTACAATAATCCTCTCCGTACCCTCATCATTCTAGTCAGCTGAAGTTAGGCATACTCTTTTCATTCATTTATGATTCATTTAACAAATATTTATTGAGTTCCTGACGTATGCCAGTTCTGTCCTAGGGACTGGGGATATATAGCAGGGAATAAGGCAAAGAACTTTCTTCCATGGAATTTATAGAAGAGTAGAGGGAGGCAGTCAATAAACCACATACCACACATACATGAAATATTTCAGATAGTGATCAGTACCAAGGTGAGAACAAAACAGGGAATGGAAGGGAAATTGACAACATGTGTGTATGTATGTGAAAGTTCCTAGGTAGAACAAGCCTGGCCTGTTCTAGGAACAAAAAGATATGTCAGAAGAGAAGAGTGTTTGGGATATGAACCTAACAAAGCACAGTGGGACCCAATCACACAAGATCATATAGGCCATGGAAAGAGTTCAGATTATATTCTAAATTATTGTATCTCAATATCTGTCTTAAAATGGGACTGGACAAAGAACTCTTTACAACTCAACAAGAAAAGACAACCCAATTAAAACATGGGCAAAGCACTTGAAAAGATGTTCAACATTGTTAGTCATTAGGGAAATACAAATTAAAATGACAATAAGATACCACTTCACACCTACTGGAATGACTATTAAAAATAAATAAATAAATAACAAATGTTGGCAAGGATGAGAAGAATATAAATCCTCATATATTGTTGCTGGGAATGTAAAATGGTAGCTACTGTGGAAAACACTTTGTCAGTTTCTCAAAAAGTTAAACACAGAGTTACCATATGATCTGGTAATTCCACTTCTAGGTATATACCCAAGAGAACTGAAAGCAGGTATTTGAAAAGAACAGACACTTTTTCACCAATGTTCATAGCAGTGTTATTCACAATAGTCAAAATGTGGAAGCAACCCAAGTGTCAATCAACAGGTGAATGGATAAACAAAATGTGGTTTATACATATAATGAAATATTATTCAGCTATGAAAAAGTTATGGAATTCTGATACATGCTATAAGTTGGATGAACCTTGAAGATATCATATTGAGTGAAATAAGCCAAATATAAGACGACAATTATTATATGATTCTTCTTATATGAAGTATCTAGAATAGGCAAATTCATAGAGACAGAAAGAAGTAGATTAAAGTTTTTTGAGGGATTTGAATCTTTTAATACATTTTTATGTGTTGGGACTCTTGAAATCTAAATCAGGCCCTCTGCCTATTTTTTTTTTAATTGTGTTATAAATCACATATCATAAAATTCACCCTTTTAAAGTACAGTTCAGGGGTGTTTAGTATAGTCACAAGGTTGCACAATCATCACCACTATTTCCAGATTATTTTCATCAACAAAAAGAAACCCCATACCCATTAGCAGTCACTCCCCATCCCTCCCCTCCCCTTCCCTTAGCTCCAGCAACAGTCTCTATAGGTTCACCTATTGTGGATCTTTCATATAAGTGAAATCATACAACATGTGGCCCTTTGTGTCTGGCTTCTTTCACTTAGTATGGTTTCAAGGGTCATCTATATTGTAACATGCATCCATACTTTATTCCTTTTTTTTTTGGCTGAACCATATTCCATTGCATGGATATATTACATCTTGTTTATCTATTCATCAGTTACTGGAGATGTGGGTCATTTTCACCTTTTGGCTATTATGAAAATGCTGCTATGACACTAATTTTTGTGTGCACATGTTTTATTACTCTTGCATACCCAGGAGTGGAATTGTAGGGTCATATATATGGTAGCTGTACTCAATCTTGTAAGAAACTGAGAAAGTGGCTGTACCACTTTTCATTCCCACCAATAATGTATGAAAATTCCAATATCTCTACATCCTTTCCAACATCTGTTGTTGTATCTTTTTGATTATAGCCATTCTAGTGGGTATGAAGTAGTATCTCATTGTGGTTTTAAGTTGCATTTTGCTAATGATATCAATGTGGAACATCTTTACATATGCTTATCGGCTGTTTGTAAATCTTTGGAGAAATATTTATTTAAATCCTTTGCCCATTTAAAATTTTGGTTTTAAGAGTTCTTTACATATTTTGGATACTAGACCTTTAATAGATATATGATTTACAAATATTTCCTGTTATTCTGTGGATTTTTTTCACTTTCTCTATTGTGTCCTTTGAAAGTCCACTGCCTTTTTAAAAATATAGTTACACTGGAACATAGCCATGTTCATTCCCTTGCATACTGTCTATGGCTATCATTTTGATAACCAGTGGCGGTGATGATAGCACAACAGTGTGAATGTACTTAATGTCACTGAATTGTACACTTAAGAAATGGTTAAAATGGGGAATTTTGTATTCTACACATGTGACCACAATGCAAATTTTTTAAAAAATGGGACTGAATAAAACTGAACACACAGCTTCATAAATAATCTGATAAGAGCAGTACAATTTATAATCTCTCCTTACAATGGACTCTATTTCTATTAATACAGACCACAAATTAATGCAGATTACAAATTACTGTTTCCCACTGTCTTCTATGTTCTTTGATGCTCACTGCTAACTTGCCTGAATATTATTGCACCAAGAGTGGGAGTAGGTGGATGTGATATACAGAGTTATTAAAATGAGGCACATCACACTTCTATTATATAAAAAATAATATATAGTCAAACGCAGCCCTGCAGCATATGATCTAGCAGCTTGGGGAAGCCTAAATTACTTATTTGAAATTCAGTCAGCCATTGACAATGATGAGATAATAATCTGGATGGTCCCATTTCTTGAGAGCTTTACTCCCAAAGCAAAATTGAATGACAAGAACAAAATGAAGTTCAGTAATAAAAAAGAAAAATAACAACAACAAAAAAACACAGAATAGACTTAAAATTTAAAAAGATAAAACCAGGTACAAGTTGAAAGAGAGAAGGAGTCCAACTATTGATACTTCAATTGGTGTGAGCCAATTAAATTTTGGTTTTCCACCTTTTGGAGACCTAATTGCCTTTCCTCCAGAAGCCATAGGGCCAGTGTTTTCTTCTGGACTATGGAATTAGGCATCAAAGCTGACACCTTTGGTGACTGCTATGCTCCATTTTAATGCGAGCTGCTAGCAAAAATGTTCTCCAAGGCAGCATGTGAGCTCCTTGCCTCCACTGGCTCAATGTACACTCTGTATGTGGCATCTGCTGTTCAGTCACGCTGGCAGCAGGGATCCTGAGGACTCTCCTCTCCCATATGGCACCAAGTTTTGATTCATCCTTTTCCTCTTTCCTATCAGTAGGTATTCTGGAAGACAGTTTTATGATGACATTCGCAGCTAGCATTCAAACAAGATAAAAATAAAACAGGATGTCAATAAAGGGCTAATGGTGTGTGTCTGTGTAAATGTAGAATAATAAAAAGAATAGATATCCATTTGCAAAGGTACCATTTTAAAGCCATGCTGCTTTAAATGACATTGCTTTATAAATGGACCAACATATGTGAATGTTTGCCTATGTCTTTCAGTCGTGAAAATAACCCTGTAGATAGTAGGCTTTGGAGTGAAAGGCACTCTATATCCTCGAAAGAGGCTACCAGAACATCTTCTCTAAGTGTTTATCTACTGATCTTCATGACAGAAGTTTCAAGGGAATGGATAGAAATAATTTAGTGGGCATGGAAAGAAATTATTAAACAGGCTGGTAATCTAGGCATTTCCTAAAACCTGGGTTCAAAGACCAAAGGCAACCAGAGAAGAATAGATGCCAGGCCTTTTAGGAGGGAGGTAGACATCCATCCTGGTGATTTTTAAATGACTTAGGTGAGAAGGGTGGTCTTAGGTGATGAGCTTGGTTGGCAGTCTATATGGCAAGGTAGAAATACCCGTGGATTGGAGATAAGGAAACACTTGTGTCTTGCTCAGGAAACATTTGCTAAATGAATGAACAGAAGATCTCCTGCCCTCTTTGAGACTTTTTTTCTACTTAAGGAAGGGGATATTCCTGGTTAGGTACAATACAAACTGTATGCTGCATAACCTTAGGGTTCTACAGTGGAAAGGGATTCTTGGGTACTTGGGGAAAAGGAGGGTGAAGAGAAGGATAAGATGGGACTCTGGACTCTATCCCACTCTTATCAATTAGGGAAACTTTATATTTATCCCATGAAGTTCTTGTACAATAGTTATTATTTTTTTAAAAAAAATTCAATACTTAGGAGAAAAATGAAGCTTAGAAACTCCTAGATGTTGAGTAAGATCCTTTATAGCTCTAAAATTTTATCATGCTAGGACTTTAAGCAAACAATTAAACTATATACAACTATCTTTAGAGGTTAATGAACTGTTTCTATTCCTCAACCAGTGATATTAACACCAAAGTAATGGAATAAGTAAATTCTAGAAAGCAAAACATGTCAATGAGTTACACATACTACTGATAAGCTGTGGATAATGTATAGTACAAATAATGAATTTATTTTGAAAATTATTTTTATTTTTCAAAAAGTTGGTGAACTTTCATTTATAAGGAGCTATGGTGTCCTACCTATTCTTGCCACAGCTGCATGGGAACTCTAGAATATGTTAGTATGGCCTTTAGTACAGAAATGGTATTATTTCAAACTCCTTTTAAAGGTTGCTTAGGTTTTGGACCTTCTGGAAGGATCTCATAATTAATGTTAAACACTCAACTATTGACTTAAAGTACAGATAATGTGCTTAGCATTCTACCAAATGTTGAGGGAGATTCATTCATTCAATGAATGAATATTTTCTGAGCACCTATGATGTAATAGACACATTCCTGCACTTGGATTCATCAATAAACATATATCTACCCTAGTCGAGTGTGTATTCTAGAGGGTAGATCGAATACTCTTTCATTCAGGGAGGTAAGAATCCAGTTGGGGAAAAAAATGGCAACTGAATCTCTGGTTGAGCAAGATGGCAGCCTAACGTGATCCAGGATACTATTACCCCACAGGATTTTTGAACAGCTAGTAAGAATTGGCAAAACCATATTCCTCAGAACTCCAGAAAACAGTTAAAGGGTTGCAGTAACTGGTGAATCTCTGATCAAGAAAACACAGCTTTAAAAATTGGTAAGAGAAGCTCATGAAGCCCTTGCCAGTCCCTCCCTACCCTGTGCCTAGTGAGGGTGGAGAAAGCCTGCATTCCCTTTGGGGGTGCCTGACTCTGTTCTGAAGGAAACAGAGTAACCCTTATTCACATGCAGTGCCTGAATGCCCTTGCTAAACTATCAAGTGACAGCCTGAAAGACTTAACCAAAAAGCTCATATCAGGCTTGCCCTCCCAAAACTTGCCCTGCATGCAGAAGCAGCTTGTGGACAGCTAAAGCAGTGTATGAAACAATTAAGTAAAAGCAGCCAGGGGCAAAGGATTATCTACTATAAGTTGTACATAGAGCACCCAAGAAGGGGAAAAAGGTCTATTTCATAGGGAGTTGAGGGGGCATTTGAATTCCTAAGACAGGAGAAAGCACAAGCCCATAACAAGATGCAGGCTAAAAAAAAAAAAAAGACAGAGAGGACCCTGTTCTTCACATTCACCTCAGGCTGATCTTCTTGATAAGAGAGTAAAATCTGAAAGAGAGCACTAGCCAATGTAGAGCCAATTTGCAAAGACTGTGAAAGATGGTTTTTTAGTGTGTGTTTGTGTTAACCCCTGACACTCAAGGATATCACTGTCATATCACATATCCTTAAGCAAACTTAAGGAACAGACAACTCAGAGACTTAATTCCAGAGTTAATACTTTAAAATATTAAAGTATACAGTAACAACAAAAGATAAGACAAAGAAATAGTAAATTATGGCCCATCCAAATGGACAAGGTGAAAATTGAGAAATGATCAACAAAGAAGATCAGACTTTGGATATATAAGACAAAGGCTTTAAAAAGAAAAAAAAAAATGTTCCTCAATATGTTCAAGGAGATAAGGAGAACACAGAGAAAAAGCTAAAGGATATTATTAAAACAATGAATAAAAATGAACTAAATGTGAATCTCAATAGACAGAAATTTTTAAAAAGGGACCAAACAAAATATCAAAATTGAAGAGCATAATAACTGAAATGATAACTTCCATAGAGGATTGCAATAGCAGATTGGAACTGCCCACAGAACAGCTCAAAGTTTAAGGGATGAGCCATATGCCAGATAGCCCACAGCTGAACTCAGGAAGAAAGTGGAGCAGCCACAATTGAGAAAGGAGGCCTGGAGAGAGACAAGCCCTATGCCAGGTTACCCACAGCTGAGCTCTTGGAGACAGTAAATTCTGGAGGGGAAGGCAGGCCTTGGCACAGATTGGTAGCTGTCTTTGCCACATTGCAGAACACCAGGATACCAGTAGCTGACTGTGGTGAAAAAGCATCTGATGGCGCTTTGATTTGGACATTTCACGGCCTTGGAACTGTAAGCTTTTACCCTAAATAAAATCCCCATTATAAAAGCCAACCCATTTATGGTACTTTGCATTGGCAACCCTGTGGTAAACTAAGACAATACCCAAAAGAATTGAAAGCAGGGACTTGCTTAGATATGTGCAAGATAAATATGTTCATAGTGGCATTATTCACAAGTGCCAAAAGATGGAAGCAACTCAAGTATCTATGAACAGGTAAATGGATAAGCAAAATATGGTGTGCGTGTGTGTGTGTGTGTATCAATATTATTCACCCATAAAAAGGAATTTCCCATATATGCAACAACATAGATGAACCTTGATGATATCATGTTGAGTGAAATAAGCCAGACACAAAAGGACAAATATTTTATGATCTCACTGATATGAAATAATTGGAATAAGCAAATTCATAATCAGAAATTCAAGTGCAGGCTACTAAGATCCGGGATGGGGTAGAGAATGAGGAGTTACTGTTTAATTATTAAAGAGTTTCTGTTGAGGTAATGAAAAAGTTTTGGTAACGGACAATGGTGGTGGTATTACAACATTGTGACTGTAATTAATACCACTGAATTATATGTTTGAATGTGGTTAAAAGGGAAAATTATAAGTTGTATATATGTTACTAGAAAAAAAATTTTTTTTAAATTACACAAATACAATCTCAACAAGTGAAACAATTAGAGATTCGTGTAAGATGGAATAATCAAGGGCTAAAATGGGTTGCATAGACTTAAGTGCTATAGCAGTTTCAGAGGAGGCAGATAGTTTGACTTGGTTAAACCTGGACCAAGGGGTAGAATTATATAGATAAACCCTGGCTTGGTGTCTGGCACAAGTATTTGCTCAATAAATATTTGTTGAATAAATGAAAACCCATGGCTGACTGGATGGAAAGTTCACACACTGAAGTAGTAGGAAAGTACTTTGTGGGATGTGTGTAACCATTGGGGAATTTGATGTAATTATGAATTCCAAAAATATAATTGGATCATGCTTGTAAAGTGATCTGTTAATCTGGGAGTGATTAAGTTATGATTAGGGTGTTGATTGGGCCATGTCAGTAGGGCATTGAGCCCCACCCCTTGGTGGGTGGGGGAATCGAATATAAAAGGCAAGGCAAAGGACAGTTGAAGCAGTCTTTTGAGAAGCAGTTTTGATGTTGGAGAAAAGGCCCCAGAAGAAGAGAAGTGAGCCGTTCGCCTGATAGTCTAAAGCTGACCTCGTGGAGGAACCAGAAGAGCTAAGCCTGGAGGGAAACGCAGCCCCGGGAAGAGAGGCACACAAGAAGCCTGAACCCTGGCAAACGTTGCCAGCTGTCTTGCTCCAACACGTGGCAACGGACTTTGGTGAGAAGAAACTTAACGCTTTATGGCCTGGTATCTGTGGACTTCTACCCCAAATAAATACCCTTTATAAAGACCAACCCATTTTTGGTATTTCACATTAGCACCCCTTGACTGACTAATACAATGTGGAAAGAGCATAGGTGAAGAAAACCTTTAATGAAAAGAGAACTATAAATGGTAAAGGTTTGTTTTGAAGTGAGGGTAACTCAGAGGAACAAGAGTGAGAATCTTTTCCAGAATGGCATGGGGCAGTAAGAGAGTCTGGAAGCAAGGAGAATTGTAAGGAGCTTTCTCAATACTGCATCTGTGAGAACATGATGGACTTGGCTTGGTCGAGGCAAATGCAGAAGGAGCAGATCTTAGATTCAATCCTAAGTGGAAATAGGCTATACTGCCAAGGAAGAGGAAATGATATAAGGCAGGAATCTCAGACTGCATGGGTGAAGAAGTTATTTACTATTTTAGAAGCAGCATAGCTTGGCCATGGTGCTCACAGACCCTGGGGCCAGACAACCTAGCTCTGAGTTTTGGAGCTGCCATTAATAGCAGTATATGGCCTTCAGTAAGTTATCTAACTTCTCAGTACTTTAGTTTCTTTATCT
Organism: Tolypeutes matacus; assembly: GCA_026826555.1. NCBI lineage: Eukaryota > Metazoa > Chordata > Mammalia > Cingulata > Chlamyphoridae > Tolypeutes > Tolypeutes matacus. The sequence continues at coordinate 1,334,098 of JAKSZT010053783.1, forward strand.
GTAAGATGGGGGTGATAATTATAGTACCTACTTTAAGGCATAAGAATGTTATGAGAAGTAAATGTATTAATATTCCTATGTGCTTAGGAGAGTGACCATGATGAAAATATTGATACTCCTGGAAGCCAAGAGGATAAGGGAAGGAAAGATGGATACACGAGGGGAGGGCTCTTTTTCTGTGTCACCCCACTCTATAGTGAGAACACATGTGAGGTCGCTGAATTACATCTGAGGTCAGGGAGCCAACTTCCTCTGGGGAGTCCTGATTTTATGGTTGAGAGTAATGGCAGGCAAGGACTTAGTATAGTGTCTGACTCTCAATAGCCTCTAATAATATTTATCTGAATTCTGGCAGAGCCAGTCTTCAAATATTTGGCTAGTGTATGTTCCAACAAATGGGTGACGTCAGTGACAGGAGTAGGGACATGGAGATCGAGTGTCATGGAGATACCCAGGAGCTCATAGATTGTGGGGATTTGAGAATGAACTGAAGCACTGGTCTTCTAGACATTAATATTATGCTGAGTTTCAAATCATTGCTACTTTGTGATCTGTGACAGACATATTTACAAAATATTAAGATAATTAGTTGATGTGAGAGAAGAGTGAAAGCATTTTAGGGATTCCCTTTAGAGAAGAGAATGTGGATCCGGTAGTCCTGTGCTCAAAGCAGAGCCTCTTCCACTGCGAAACCTGCTGGCCTGGGGCTTCCTTCCAAGTACAAGTAGGGGTGGTTAGTCCTTTCACTGGGACTTTCACTTTCCACAGGGAAGAGAAGGAAGCTTCTAGGGCCAGAAACTGGATCGCCTTCTGTAGCAGGGCAAAAAAGGGAAGGAACGTTGGTAGGACCCTGCTTCACAGCCCAGGATATTTAACATGGCTACCACGCTCTGCTCAAGTCTATTTATTTTATATGTTATGCAGGGCATATGATGTGTGCATTCCTGCCTCTACTTTCTGTCACTGCTGTTTTTTATCTAAAATTGTACCTATAACTGCCTGCCTGCCTGCTCCCCTTCTCCCATCAGCCATCTCTCTCTTTCTGGTTACCTATCCCCCTGGGCACTAATTTGGCACTTACAAGCTAATACATCTTAGAATGAACAGTTTGCAAGGTGCTTTTGTGAATAACAGTTCATTTGCTTCTTACAACAACATTTCTAATTAGTTCTTTCCTTATTTTGCAGATTATGAAACTATGCCCCATACAAGGGAAATGTCCTATGTATTGATAGAGATATGGATCACACTTATTTGAGTATTTCTCAGATGGGTCAAACTGCACATTTAAGATCTGTGCATTCTACTGTGTGTAAATTATTCCTTGATTTAAGAAAAATTAAAAAAACCTTGTTCCAGAAAAATTAATTGGGTTGTCAAATATCACAAAGCTATAAATACAGTTAAAGAGTCTTTACATCTGCCCAACCTTCTAATCTTGAACCTGGGGAATGTCTTCTTGGTGGAAAAGAAGAAATAATGGAGACAAGATGATTGAGGAGTGTAGGGGGAAAGAGTGTAGGGGGAAGATAGATAAGGGAACTGATATGCCTCTGTATGGGAGAAGAACTAAAGAGAAGCCAAGATGTATGTTCAATGGGGAATTTATCATGGATCTGTCTGGTGTGACCCCTCTTCCCCATATCAATGCAAAACAGTAAAACAGAATTATTCATCCCAGCTTTTGGTACATCTTGCATCTCTCTCTCCCTCTTTCTCTTTTGGAAGTGATGGGACTGTAACAAAGTACAATACTGAATGTGGCTTTAAGGTAGATGCAGAACAAGGTCAGAGGCTACTGAAAGGGGTCTAGTCACATGTGAGTTGTGTCTTCAAAAGAGCAAAGTTAGGACTTAAAACTATTGCCCTGTTCTGTCTATTTATCTGTTTATAATATGCTCTGCCCTGCTCCCATCCACACATTCACATCCTTGGTGGAAGAGATTATTTCTTGAACCTCTTTGTGTTTATTTCTTAGCACCAATATAATTTAAATCATTATTTTATCATTATAACCTCTATTTTTTTCTCACTAGAAAGTAATACATTTTAATTGTAGAAAATTTAAGAGATACAAATAAGCTAATAAAAAACCCCAATAATATCAGATTTCAGGTTATCATTTAGAACTCAACCGCTATGAGATAAACGGTGTGTTATAAATGCTATAGTATAAATATAAACACTATAAATAGTATAACAGTGCTGCTGCTGATTATAATGATAATGATGGTGATGGCAGTGCCGGTGGTGATGGCAATGATGACAATGATGACGAAGACAGCTAGCACTTCTGTATCAATTGGCTATGTGCCTGGCACTGTTCTGAGCACATGTACACGCAATCTTCATAACAACCCCAAGAGGTGTTATACCCCACTCCCTTTTATTTTATTTTTTTATATTATTTTATATTATTTTATGGGTGAGGAATTTGAGGCGGACAGATATTTAGGGATCTGTTCAAATCACGCAATAGAAAGTGGCAGAAGAGGGATAAGACCCAGGGAGTCAGGCTCCAGCTTTACGGGCGCTACTGAAATTCAACTCTGTAGTAGCCTGGAAGAGTTTTCTAGAGTTGCCATAACGAAGTACCACAGATTTGGTGGCTTAACAGAAATTTATTATTCCATAGTTTTGGAGGCTGGAAGTCTGAAATCAAGGGGTCACAAAGCCATGCTCTCTGTGAAGGTTCTTGCTTCTTCCTAGCTTCCGGTGATTGCCGGCCATCCTTTGTGTTACTCAGCTTGTATTTTCATCACTCTGGTCTCTCCTCTCTTGTCATATGGCCTTCTCCTTTTGTGCCTTTGTGTCCAAATTTCTCTCTTCTTATGAAGACACCAGTCATTAAATTAGGGCATCCTAATCTACTCTGACCTCATCTTAACTTGACTGCATCTGCAAAGACCCTATTTCCAAATAAGGTCGATTCACAGATACCAGGGGTTAGGATTTGAACATATCTTTTGGGAGGACACAAAACAGGCCCACAAGACAGGCCTAGGAGATGGGTACTAATTTCCTCCCCATTTTCCAGTTATGGAATCCGAGGCCTAGAAAGAATAACTCACCCGCATAGCTAATAGTAAAGCAGATTTTGAACACAGGACTGCCTACTCTAGAGCAGGGACGCTAATCATAAGCTTATACACTGACTCTGCCAGATCACACAATTGACCTTTATATGTGATTAATAACCTGCCTCCACACCCACCCAACCTGTGAAAGGGCCCAATTCTGCTTAGCCCACTCCATGCCCTGGGCTTTGGTGCAGAGTAGTCTTGCTGCCGAGAAGGCCTCTCCTTAAGGAATGCAGCCCCTCAGCAGAGCATAATGGGAAAGGACAACCCAGAAGAGAGGAGGGCTGCTCTGGCTGCAGCCTCAAAGTGGCTTATGATCTGTGTTTATTTAAAAGTGAGCTAAGGAGTGATTTTTGTTACAGGGCATGCTGCTTGTCTCCCTTGCAGTGAAAAAGTATCTTTACATGTACAGAATTACAAGTCATGGTGGAACAAATGAAAATTCACAACCAGGTGACTTATAATGTCAGTCAAGGAGAGTCTCAATAAACCACTTTTGACATGTCTTGAGCATTATCAAAAGTTATTTGAAGACCCAGCATTATTATCAGGTCCTGTGGTGAGCATCAATTATATAGTTTCTGAAATTTTAGTTAAAAATGAAACCCTTCAGTTGCTAAGAAATAATAAAAAATGCTTCAGTGCAGCACCAGATGGAACATTTTGTAGTAAACAGGTTTACCATGCCCTGCTATGCAAACAGACCCTTCTGGAAAACTCAGCCCAGCCTGCTAGTAGGAAACCTACAGACCAGGTAACCTTCTTTTCTCCATCTGCACCCTCTTTGTCCTCTTATCCCTTGTGGTGGCCTGTTGGATTAGGGATGGACAGAAACTATAACTTGCAAAGTCCTGAGTAAGATGTCTAGAATACAAAATAGCTCCGGTGAATGAATTGAGACCCCATTTCAGATCCATGACTAGAATAAAAGGAGGCATTATCATGGTTGGAAAAGTAGAACAGAGTTGGCAATTTAAATGTTACTAATGCATTTGCTTAAGCTTTCAACAAAGGGTCATTCACTGTAATTCCAAGGTTTGAATTCAGAAAAGCCAATTACCCAAACAAATGACTAAGGGAAACAATAGTACCAATATATTTTAGAGGAATATTCCTCTCCCTTAATCCTTCCTGTTCAAAATATAATGTTTTATTTCAGTGAGTCAAGCTGAGGAAAAGGTACGATGACATCGTTCTTCCCTGCAAAGTTAATTTTACTAGGATTTTCACTCTAGACTTTGATGCTGCGCAACTGGCCATTTGGTTGACAGAAAATTGACAGAGCCATCTAAGATCATTTACCACATGTAAATGGAATCTGAATTCAAATGCTGGTACATGAGTGCTATCGTTTCTCAACCTAATGTTTTCCTTGTCATTAAAAAACACTTTATTTTTACATATTTCTTATATGCCATAGAGTATTACATTTGTAAAATATTAGTAGTGTCGAGATGCTTGCTGGGAGGGATAAAAAAAAAAAAACCCACACAGGTCTTAATTTTAATCCTATGAAGCCCTAAAAGAATTTCTCCATATTATTCTCTCAGAGTTGAGGAGAATAAATTACAGGAATGGATTTGACTTTAAATTAGACTTAGAATTGTTTTCAGCTAGTTCAGGGGTTCTTAACAAGGGGTCTGTAAGCTTGAATTGAAATTCAAAAAACCGTTATTCTTGTGGGAATGTATTGGTGTGGGTATGATATATTTATTAAATAATACACAGTATAGAGTGGACTTAGTAAGGGGTCCATGGTTTTCACCTGACTGGCAAAGGGGTCTGTGGAACAAAAAAGATTAAGAACCCCTGAGCTAGTTCAATCTTCTGGCAATTTGTCTATAACAATCTTGTGTTTCCTAAACTTGCTGAATTTTACTTGGAAAACTCTGAAGTCTCCATTATAATGAACTAATCACAGTTGTGTATGTATGCATGTATTTGTGGTTATAGTCTTAGTAGGTAGCTGTTCTAGTCTGCTAGGCTGCCAAAAGCAATATACCAGAAATGGGTTGGCTTTTACAATGGGGATTTATTAGCCTACAAGCTTACAGTTCTGAGGCTCTGAAGAGTCTAGTTCAAGGCTTCATCAAGATGATACCTTCTTCCTGGAGACTGGTGGTCAGTGGTCCTGGACTCCTCTGTCACATGGCAAGGCACATGGTGGCATCTGCTGGTTTCTCCCTTTTCTTCCGGGTTTCGTAGCTTCCAGCTTCTTGCCTCCATGGCTTTCTCTGTCTTTGTCTGAATTTCATTCTCTTATAAAAGAATCCGGTAAGAGGATTAAAACCTTCCCCGAGTGAGGTGGGTCACGTATTAAGTTAAGATCCTACTCAGGAAAAGATTCTCCTTACAATGGGTCAACACCCATAGGAATGGATTAATTTTAAAAACATACTTTTCTGGGGTACATATGGCTTCAAACCATCACAGTAGCTAAAATTATTTTTATTTTCTACTCTGTAGTATACTATAAAATAAAGGTGTTTGTGTCCTCCCAGGAAGCAACAATTTTATCCATGCATAAGAGCACAGGATACAGAGAGTGCAAGTGAGCTCACTGTTCAGAATCTTCTTCTCCTCTCCCCTCCCCTGCCACCCAGTGTCATCACTGTTGACTGCCAAGCCTGCACCATACCCTTTGGGAAGTGAGGTGAAAATAAGGCAATGGGCCAAGTTCTAGTCTCCACCAGGAAGAGCCCTAAGGCACCCTTTAGCATTTTGCCCACAGGAAGACCTATGTGTGTTCTACTTTTCTCCATGAAGATAAATGTTTTGTCATATTGTGACTTCAAACTGAACCAACTGTATTCTTAATATAGAGAACAATAATCCAACTAACTCTAGTGAGATTTTATAACATTGTAAGATTCAGCTAGCGTGGGGAATTTCTGCAATAGGGGGCTGGTCTGTTAAATGCAGAACCCTACTTTATTGCTTTATTGCTTTTTCCTTTATTGCTATTTCCTAGGGTGATAGACTCACACTGTGCTGTTTGTTCCCCTTGGAATTGTCTGCCAAGATTCTTCTTAACACACCTGGCAAGACTACGTCTGTGTTCTCTGGTTTGACGCACAATAAATATATGTAAACTTATTCAGATTATTTAAGTTGGAAAAAATTTGACCCACAGAATCTCAGTATTTCAAGTAAATTTTGTGATACCTCTGTTTAATTCAGTGTGCATGCTTGTGTGCCTGTGTATATGTGTGTGAGATGAAATACAAGTGGAAAGGACTGTTAGAAAAGTCTAAAAGTTGGTAATGATTGAGCTCCCGGCCTCTTGATAAGCCATATTCACACATGCTACGTCCTTTAGTCCTTCTAACAATCCAGCCGGGTAAATAACCACAGAGCTGTCATGCACTGCAGTGCAGTTTGTGCACTGAGAAAAGGGAATTTGGATGAAGGGAAGAGTGGGGTTCACATTCAGGCTGTCCTCCTCCTGCTAGTCCAAATGCCTGAGAGTATGTGTCTACCCAGAGGGGAGGCCTTTTGTAATATGCATAAAGTTTCCACATAGCTGGTATTGCCTTGGAAATGATTGTTTTTGCTTTATAAATAGTGAAATTAAAATCAGAAAGATTGAATTATTTTTCAAGAACACATATCCAGGAAAAAAAACAAAGCAAGGACCCACATCTAGGTCAATATGTGTCTAAGCCCTGCCTACGCACCTCCACCCCTGAAACCACCACTTATTTTCAACTAACTAGTATTGATTCATTCTCTGGTGTAAGACATGTTGTGCCATTTAAAATCCAAAGACTCTCTGGATGTGTGTTAGTAATCTTAGATACTTTCCTGAAAGTGGGTTTTAATAGAGAGGTGGAAAGGGCAACTGGAAGAGAATTTTAGGTAATAGATGGTAAAAAGGTATGAACATTTTAAAAAGCTGGAGACACAGATTCCACCTCCTTTGGAGTACTTGAAAGGAAAACCCAGTATCATGCTTCTGCTAAAATTTCAATGTGGACTGTTTATCTAACAGGCTATTCATTGATTACAAGCTATTAGTGACGATTAACCTATGAAACTGTATTTACAATTCACAAATGTATTTGATTTGCCAAGCCTTACTGGGGAAGAATGCTCAGTCAACACTTTCTTTGCCTAAAGGGTGTGATCAAAAAGCCTGAAGCATGACAAATGAATCTTTAGCCTTTAGATTTAAAGTTTACAAAGGATAATAATTCACAGGTTGGCTCAATGATCTTTCTTGCTACACTACACAACGCCTGAATTCCATTTAGAACTTTGCATGATAGAATATCAAATTAAAATATAATCATTCTTTTTCAAATGGTACCCTGTACAATAGTCTAATTTTTTAACTTTCACTAATGTGGTTATTCTGGCATGGCTATGATCATCATTTATGTATGCAACAACGTCAGTACTGCCCAGCCAATAATATTCTCTAATAGCATGTAACGAAAATATGCTCCCATTCTAGTGCCTTGTACTTTTGGTGGATAAGATTAGGGTCAGGGGTATGGGGAGCACAGTATTAGCTGTTGATATAGCAATGTGGGTACAATAAGTGTTCAATGAAGTTGTCATATTTTTGTATTTATAGTGTATCTCTGTTGTTCTTTTGGTTCCTTTTGCAGTGGGTGGATTTGTTTATACAAGAAAAGGCGGCAGAGTGAAACTGATATGTATTTGGTTATTTCAGAGAAATACAACTTGGAATTGTGAGCATTTAATTCTGGAAGACAGCCTCCAGATACTACTGATGTGGAGCTTTGTCATGCAAAACTATTGATTTTTCCCCCAATTATAAACACTTGCTGTTTCTTGTCAGTTAAGAACTGGCACAAGGTTGTTTAGACCTGCTCACCTAGAGTGAGATTGTCTATTTCTCTTGACTGAAATTATTGACTTGGCCTATCAATTGACACATAGAAGGGAAATTTCCAATTGCCTAGATTTGCAGGACACTATACTCAATATATCTAAACATAAGGTTTGGTCATAGTAGTCTTTATAATTCAAGTGATTTTCCAAAAGACTGCATCTGACATTTCACCATGTAT
>JAKSZT010053783.1:1342616-1355563 GCA_026826555.1 Tolypeutes matacus
CACCACCAGCACCAGTACCATCAGTACCACCACCACCAGCATCACCAGCACCACCACCACCACTACCACCAGTTCCACCACCAGCACCACCACTACCAGCACCCTGGGTCTTAAGGCCGAGACTCCTATAAATCTTAAACTTGACACTGGACAATGCCAGAATGAAGGACCCTGCCACCCTCATTAGTCTAACTCATTATTGTTCAATAGTTGTAGAAGGAATTTCTTCTTTAAAAATCAGTAAACATCTCTCTGTGTCCTCAATGGCTTCTCAAAGTTGTCTCCATAACCATGCCTGAACTAACACTTGCCTGCCCCCCTACAGAGCTCTGCAATGATTGCTATTTACTCTTTCAACTCCTACTCACCTTAGGAGTGGGAGGTTGAGCAGTGGTCCTCTTTTCTCCTCATTTCCAGATTATTCTTCCCTCCTCCAGAGACTGATGCTAAGTCAACCACCCTCTCTCAGTCCTTGTGCTGTCACTTGTTGCCTTTCTAGAATCATTGGCATCAGTTCAGTCTCTCTTTCCAACTTAATTCATCTACAGGTCAACCCATCCGTCACCTGGGCCACTTCGTTTGCTGAGCCCCTCACACTGTGCTCCTTCTCCTCTCTACCACAGCTGCCTGCAAACTCTGTCATAACTGTAAGAATGCAAAACTGTCCTGCTTCCAAAATCACTAGCTCAGACCTCCCACCATTTTCCAGTTTAATATGCCTCTTTCCATTGACACTTTTCTTCTACCTTGTTGAGCTCTCCACTGATCCTTTCATTTCCTCCAGTGATCAGCCTCAACTTTACTTTCCTTCAGGTACACCTCTGCTTCAGTCAGAACAGACCCATTTTTATCTGTTTCACATTGGTATTCAAGTCAGATTTCCTTTGAACTCAGGGTTCTTCTAATAAAAAATATTAAGTCCATCTCCCTCATTTTTGAAATGAGGAAACAGAGGCATAGAAAAGTGAAGTTGTTTTTTTTTCTCTATCATTTAGTGGCAGAAGTCCCTGGATAGCCAAACAAAAATAGCCTTTCACAATAATAGACTAGTACCAAACTTTAAAAATGAGATAAGAAGCCATCTTTGTGTGAATGTTTAGGATTTTGATATTTCAGGCCTGGTTTTGTAATACTGTAATTTTAGGAATTGTTAAGTTGTCAAAAATCTCAATATATATATATATATGGCACATATCCTGGAGGAATACTTTGGGTGAAGCATAAAAAGATGTCATAATATTAGCAAGCAATGGAACTTCACAACTGTGAAAAGAATGATGATTGCTGGTTTAGGCAGTATAAACCTAGAGGCAGGGAGCAGAAGCTGTAGATATTTCAAGATGTTTTTGATTCTTGCATCCCTGAATCATAATATAACTTCCCCCACCCCCCGAGATGGCTCCCTTGTCTGTCTGCTCATTTCCACTCATTGTCTGCTCACTGTGTCTGCTTGCTGCATCTGCTCTTGTGTCTGCTTGTTGTGTCTGCTCATCTTTCTTTAGGAAAGCCTGAAAGCCGAACTTGGGACCTGCCATGTAGGAGGTGGGCGCCCAACTTCTTGAGCCACAAACACTCCCCACATAGCTTTTCTAAACAAGCATTTTAATCATCACTCACTTTCCAATTTCTCTTCTCCATGATCCCAATATCTTCTTAAGATGCACATTTGTGCCTGGATTTCCATGTGGAATCTAGGACAGTGATGTCAGTGAATTAGAGGTCTGGCAGAATCAAGCAAAAGTAATCCTCACCAAGGCACTGAAACACACATTCCTTTGGGTCTACACAGGTCTAGGAATTTCTATTTGAACAATAGCCACAAATGACCAGAGCTGGCCTTAGGCTTTGTCTTGCAACTTTTTGATGCCATCAGATCTTTGGATCCCATACTTTACCCTGTCAGACCAATTTTTGCTAACAGTAAAAAATCTCTAGAACAGGCAAGCTACCATCACTCTTTGGGTTGCCCCAGGATTTATTTAAGATGAAATTCAGGTATATCTATCTTTCTATATGGGTGGCTACTGTGTGTGCCATTCTGTTGCACCCATGTTTCTGCTTTTCATCAATCTCTGGCTTATCTCACTTGTACCCTTTCCTGTGCTGACTTAAGTTGCAGAGTCAAAAAGACTTCACAATCAAGGCTCTTCTTTTTATCGGATATACGTAGCAGTTTGCAGCACTGCATCAACTCGTGTGGGATCATTTTCCCTCTGAGACTAACTACTAGACAACCCGTGCTTTCATCTTGCACTGCATTTTGCACGTGCTTCTTAAGGATTCACTTTCATTTTAAGGCAGTATGTAGCTCAGAGAATGTGGTAGCTTATGAAGGCCATAGGTAAAACAGACCAAGGCAGTATGCAAAACAGATCAAAAAACAGTAGAGTTGGGGGCCAGATGTGGCTCAAATGGTTGGACGTCTGTCTCCCATATGGAGGGACCTGGGTTCGATCCCCGGGACCTCCCGGTGAAATAAAAAAAATAAAAAATAAAAAAAAAGCAGTAGAGTCAAAGGTGAGTTCAAGTTCCGGCTCTGGGACTTATATTGTGTGACCAAGATCAAGCTACATCATCTCGCCAAGCCTCAGTTTTCCCATACTTAAATGGGAATCATGGTGATAATTGTTCTACTACTTCAGACTGGAGCAGTGAGATAACCCATATGAAACCCTTGACTCAGTGCCTGGTCCATATGAAATATTTAATATAAGCTACTATTGCTGTTATCATTATCAAAAGTATCCAATTCTCTCAAGGAATATTGCCCTTGGTCACGGAGCCATGGAGGCATTGATAGTGGCATGTTTCATCTCATTTTCCTAGTTTTTATGAACACTATGGCAACCGGTCTGGTCTCATCTTTATCGTCCCATCTGCATGTATTAAATTTTTTATTTTATGACCCCATGATTTTTTCTCCCAACAACCTAAAAAGTACTGTTTTTTTTTTCCTCTTGTGTTTTTTCAGCAGAAAACAATAGTTTCTAAATAAAATGTCACTTCTAAATCAATCTCTTAAAAAATAGATTATTTTTTGTTCCTGAACTTTTCTCACTCCATTTCAGAACTAATTTCTTTCCCTTTTTTAAAAACAAGTTATAAAACCTATTTTTAATATGTTAAGGCTTCTAGTCAAATCATTACTATCCCCATAGAAACTCCCCTTTAGTTCTTTTACAGCTTCTTGCTATGTATGCCTTTACTATATGGTTCATAGTTTCTGAACCATTAAAATGCTTTATGGACACACTTTGATTTTTGAAAGATTTCAAAAAAACTTTTCATTTCTATTACTGGAAAAGAAAAACTGTTTACCTGTGATCTGAATCCATATAAACAAGGAATTCTTATGATTCCCTCTTTGTAATATTTTATTTCTCACACACAAAAAATGTGTTCTTTACCTTTTTGATCATATGTTTGATGGTTTTCGTTTCTTTATAGGTTCATTTCTTTGTCAGTGTGGATTATTTTAATTTATTAATGTCTTGAGGGCAGGGGCTGGCTATTAATAAAATCTACAGAAAGTTTTGTTAAATACTTTCTGATGGTGATGATGATAATGATGACATTGACATTTCTGCCCCTTAACAGTCCCTAAAATATCTCATCCCAGATGTGTGTTTATCGAAAACATTGCAGACATTGCTTTATTAGATGATGATTGAAAGATCAGCTTAGAATGAATGGATTTATTTTTCTATGCTTGATTCATATATTTTTTAGAACTTGCTAATTTTGAAAATCTAAACTTGTTTGTCAACTTTTATTTTCTGAGTTTTATGTTTGTTTGTTTTAGGTTTACAAATAGAATAGAAGTTAAAGAAAGCTAAAAATATATCTATTAATCCTTTCACCTCCTTAATGGATGCTTTCAAATAAGGAATGGGCTAGCTAACAAATGAGGTGCTAGGATACCAACGGAGGAGCTTCTCTCTCCTCTGGCCTTTTGTGGCTCATTTACAGATGAAAATATGCTATCTTTCAGCCTTACATTTACATTCAAATATAGAAAATATCTGTTAGTTCCTTCTCATTTTCTTCTTGCCAATAGGAGAGAGTCCCATACTGAGTCTTATATTGATGCTTCCAGTGAAGCTTGCTGTACTTGTAAACAGTGTACTTGTCAGGTAACTGAATAAGGAAGAACAAGGAATAACAGTGTGATATGGAGCATTTCAGAGATATGTCTTTTTACTTCAAGATTTTAAAAGAAATAAAAACTAAATATTTTTAAAAATTAAAAACTAAAACCATCTTTCCAGAGTATTTTAAAGAGAAAAGATTAATTTCAGTGGCATATGTGTCCATTAGAAGTGTGCGTGACTCCAGAATTAAGAGTGGTTTCTTCTTACCCTATTACTGTTAAATTTATAAGAGAATTGGAAATAACAAATTAAAAAAAAACTACTTTGCAGACTAGTCAAAAATCGAGGAATTAAGTCATGTAATTAGATTATAATGGTGATTTTGCAAAGGGCTTCAAAGTATCTTAATGTCAGCTCTGACAAAACATATGTGTCACTGATGATTATGGATTCTTTTTCAATGATATATACTTCAAAAAAAAGTCCATTCGTTTTTCGGATTTACTAGAACCTTACAGTTTCTTACATAAGATTTACTTTTCTTTCTTTGTGGAATGGCTGTCAAACTGGAAGCTGGTGCTGATGGAATTTGGGAAGAACAGATGTGATATAACTGTAGGCTGCCACCCCCTCCCCCAACACATACACAGCTGGCTTCAAAGATAATTAATTGTGAAGAGAATGAGGAAGTAATCCACATAATTATATAAATGTTCAGTAATTTATATAATTGGGTATATATAAAAATGGATATCTCCCCTAAGTTATTTTTAACATAGAAAAAAACCTAATCTACTGGTTTTTGATTATTCAATAAAGAACCTGATTTTTAAATAAAAAGACCAAAAAATTATATATACTCTAAGGTTTGCTGATATGTAATATAATGTCTTTCTGTGTCTCTTCTTAGCTTTTTGTAAAAAGGAGAAAAAATTCTGTAACATATATCTAGAAGTTTTAATTTCAGATATATAGTTTCATATTTTCACGCCAGGATTGTTTAGTTCCATTTTCCCCTATTTCTAGATTCTTCTTTTTCTCTTTTTCCTTAGAATTTGAGGTTGTTTTAGTTCTTTATAAAGCCATTCATCACATTTTCTTTTCTTTATTTGACCTCAAATAATTTTTTAGATTATTTGTTTTGCTTTGTCTTTTTCTCCTTCCCATTTGTCTTGTTACTTTCCTCTCCCCAAACCTTCTACTAGCAAACAAGCATTTGAGTTTTCTACTAAGTATAAATTTTTCCTAGTCTCTATAAATATTATGTTAAAGAAATAACAAATATGTCAAGACTTCAATTAACCATCCCAATGCAAGTAAAAATGGCAGAGATAATTCCAGGAGACTTTCCAATTTTTGTTTCAGTGTGTTTTTCCTATGTGCATTTTAATGTGAGCTTTTATGATATTACTTTTCAGCCACACTATTTCAAACAAAACAATGAAGTCATTTGTGAAGATCAAATGCGGGCGCCCCCCCGCATCATCTCTCAGAATGAGACAAAGCCTTGGTCTGAACTAATCTGCTACCCCATTCTGTCCTAGTCTTTTTCTAAATTATATTTTCCTGATAAGTATTTTCTGTTTCTAAATTAACATTCTCCTGCTAGGCAGTTAAATGGAGTGAGGGTCAGACAAAGCTGTGAAATGGGTAAAGAGGTATCAGATGGCTTAATTAGTCAGCAATATGCTGTGCAGTTGAACCTGAAAATAAAACTTATACAAAATAATCCTTAAGATGACTAAAGATTCATTTTAGTATCTTGTGATCAGATAAAGCTTATCTGATCACAAGATACTAAAGTCACATGTTGAGAATGCTAGTGTCTCAACACTTTTAAGCTGCTGCTACAGTAGAGTACCTCTTAGGGTCCTGAAATCATTCTTGTTTACCAAACACTGATTAGGTGAATGCATTAGGAGAATCTAATTTTTAAGCATCCTTTGTTGACTCATACTTCTATTCTTTTTACAGGATGGGTGCCTAGCTTTAATTAAGTCAGGCTAATTTTCAACCAGTCTTAACTACTTTTGCTCACCTTGCCTTTTTACCTGGTGTGCCTTGGACTTGTCTTGGCAGAAACTGACCCCTTTAAAATGCTAAAAATCAAGTCAGCCACAGAGGCTATCAACACCTTCCATATAACCATACATTCAAAGTTCAAATGGGGCAATTTACCTTAAATCTGGATGGGGAATTAATCACATTTCCACAAGTTTTGGATTGGATTACATTCTAGATGTTTTTGTTGGTTTGTTTATTTGTTTTTTGTTTAGCCTCGTCTCCATTAATCCTCTCAGTTGCTATATGTGACATTTCTATAACCCACTCTATGAACTGGTAGTTGTTCTAAGTGTTGTTTTAGGCAGAGCTCTTAGGTGTCATATCAGTGAGATTATTCAGATAATTTCTCGACTGTCCATTCCTATTTGGCAATAATTTGACACTAGTTTTTCCTTTTCTGAGTATTATGTTCCCCTTTTCTATGAAAAAGCAGGCTGTTTTATCCATTTACCATTTTCCCAGTCTCTGCTCCCTTGCTTGGAATTGACTTCTGTGTTAAGTGCTCTACAGACTAAGGAAACTGGTATTCATGATTCCCAAAACATTTGGCTTTCGTGTGAAATTACAAGAACGTAAATAGCCTCTTTGGTTCATGGTATGTTTTCAAAATGTTCTCAATTTTCCAACATTGACTGCATTTCTGACTTCAGAGATCTGTAAGAACAGGAGTGAGATTCATTTTGCATGAATGTTTTCCATGTACACTACTTTGAGGTCTTCAGAGGAAAGAAGCAGTATAAATCTAGTTTGATGTACATAATTTTTGCATGGCACTCTATTGGAAACTTTGGTAACATCTAAAACTTTTTAACAAGAAGATGTGTAGAGTGCAGAAATTGAGGGTTGAGAGTTGATTCTTTTTAATTCATTAATGCATTGACATGATTGCTCGTGAGTCCTCGAGCACTCAGCAGATGGCCAGGGGTACAGAGATGAACAGAGGCCTCAACTTCAAGGAATTAGCAGTCTACTGGAGAGGCTTGTTTACAAAATGTTAGTAGGCCCCCTGCCTCTGTTCTCATGTCTCTTCTAAATTTGTATCAGAGAAACGCACAGCATCTCCACCCGTTGAGTCACTCTTAGCCATGGGGAAAAGATCGATTTAACTGACCTGCAAAATGGCAAGAATTTGACATTCATTGGTTCAAATATCCCAGTTAGATAAAATTATACATTAAAAGTCATGAGCACATGGAGTCTTGTGCTCTCATTTCTCTTTCTCATGGACAGTCCTCCCAATGGAGCAAGACCTGAGCACAGGTGTTCTTGTTCTCTTGGTCCCTCTCTCATGACTCTCAGCAGGGCAAGAAGGAGGCCTCAATGTACAAGGTAAATGTCCTCAACAAATGTCCTTCTCCCTGCTGCTGTCCCAGGGCCAGGACTTGAGGGAGAGTATTCGAAAGCCTGATTCTGGCTGTGGGTCTCAGCCCTGATACAGTGGTTGTTACAGGTTCAAGTTGTCAAACTTGCAAGATACAATAGGCTTTAACTTATAGACATAACTTTATAGACATATATAGGACAAGGGTTGCAGCTGATAGAGCATCTTAGTGTCAACAGGAGGCTCAAGAACCTACTCAGGTACACAGCTTCTTTTCTCTCTCACCCATATGGAGAGGTTGTGGCTGCCATGACAAGAGCTAAGCTACATGGGTGCCACCTTGATACCAAGAAGCTGAGTCCTTGATTTCCATCCAGCTGTTCAGAACTGTTCTATTTATAGAAGGCCAGGCTCATGTGCGGACCCATAGCTCCCCCACCTAGGTGCAGTGCCACCCAGAGGACAAAGCAGACCACATTTGTTTCTAAGTGGTGTGAGAGGCAGAAGCTGAGATCATTTTCTCAAGCCTGGTCACAACATTCAGACCAGATTTATCAAAATAAAGATGATACTCTGACCCTTATCTGATGCTTTTTATATATTTAACATTTTCTGATGATCACACCACTTGTGGGGGTCCCTGAGAAGCCAGTCATTCCCCATTCCTTCTGTGTTCAGGACAACTGAGACACATTAACAGTGCCCAATTGACACACATGGATCAATGTGTGTCAGATATTTTCCATCTTGCCAATCAGATCAACTAATTTTCTTCCCATGGGAAGTTCTGAAGTGTTACTCTAACACTTACCAATCTAGGAGTGGGATCAGAAGGACCCCCTCATAGAAATTGAGGCCAAAAAATAGGGCACCTCTATTTCGATAGTGTAGGTTTGATGCTGTCATAGAGGACTATCAAAAGTGCAGTGGGATCCCAAGGGAAGTTGTGCCCAACTTTGGAGGAGGCCTGTTGCCCGGTGGAGTGAGAAGTTGAGCTGAGCTGTGAAGAGTGAATAGAATTTTCTAGTGAGATGAGCAGAGAAAGGTCATTTCAGTCTTGGTAGGGTACTAACCAAGAGGGAGCTGAGAAAAATCACAGAGATCATGGAGAATACAAAAAGACTGTGGACCTTTCCCCCCAAATCTATACTTACATGATTAAATCAGTACTTTTCCTCACCCAAGGAAATGAATTCACATACTTAGATTTCTTTGTTTGTTTGTTTGTTTTGTTTTTAGGAGGCACTGGGAACTGAACCCAGGACCTCCCATGTGGCTCGACTGTTTGAGCCACATGTGCTCCTCTACTTAGATTTTTTAAAGCCTTTAAAATTGTATATACAGGTAGGTATTCAATCTTTACTGAAAGGTTTTCCAGATTTTTCACGATTCTTTGAGCAGTTCTTTCATTCAACAGATCATTTTTGTGTGCCTACTATGCTCCAAGGCACTGTTCTTTTTATGAGCACAAGGACTGCAGCACTGAATAAGACAAGGTCCCTGCTCTCATGGGGCTTATTTTCTAGAGCTGCACTATCCAATACAATAAGCACCGGCCACATGAGGCTATTGAGCACTTGAAATGTGGCCAATCCCAGTGGAGACTTCAGATGAAAAGCAAGAGTATAAACTATCTCATGAATAATTTCAATATAGATTGCACATTGAAATGATAATATTTTGGTTATATTGAGTTAGGATATATTATTTTAATTGTTTTGATTTGTTTCTTTTGTTATTTTTTGTGGCTAATAGAAAACTTACAATCATATATGTGCTTCACTTTCCTTTTGGTCAATGCTGCTCTCAAGGGAAGAGTCAGACAGTAAGTTAGTTCACAAATGAATGACAAGATGATTTCCCATAGAAATCAACCTGGATGATGCAATGGTGAGTGGTAGAGACTACAGTAAATAAAGCCAAAGAAGGCTTCTCTAAAAAGCACTTTTTGCTGACATATAGAAGATATGCAGGAGGCAGCCAGGTGGATTTCTGTGGGAACAGCATTCCAGATAAATAGCAAATGCCCCAAGGAATGGCTTGTCATCTTCAAAAAACCAGAAGTCAATAGGGCTAAATAGTAATGAGCTAGAGGGAGAATAGTATGAGAAGAGGTCAGAAAGGTAGGCAGGGGCCAGTTTAGAAAGACTATTTGCAGGCCCTGGAAATTAGATGTGATTTATTCTAAATGCAGTGGGAAACCGCTGAAGGGTTCCTAGAAGAATGGCGTGAACTGATTTACATTTTTAAAAAGATCTCTCTCTCTTCTCCATGAAGAATGGATGGCAAATGGGCAAGGGGAGAAGCAGGGAGACCAGAGGCCATTTCAGTATTGCTGGCAAAATAGTGGTTGCTTGGACTGGGTGTAGCAGGGATGATGCTAAAAAGTGATAAGATATTCAAAGCATATTTTCACCATCCAGCTTTCAGAAACTTGCTGATGGTTTGGATATGGGAGGGGATGAATAGAGATGGATGAAGTATTTCTCCTGGGATTTTGGTTTGAATTTTAGATGGTAGTGCCATTTACTTACATGGAAAAATTAAGAGAAGAACATTACTGGGGGGAGGGATAGGTATTCTGTTTTGCCCAAGATTGTTATTCCTATTAGAAAGTTAAGTAGAAATGTAAGTTAGGAGTTATATATGTAGATATGGAGTTTGGTGGGGAAATCAGAGCAACAGCTATAAATTTGTGAGACACCATTAGTTATATTAAGCTCTCACCTTAATTTATGTTTCATCCTATTGCATCTAACTTCTTAGATTGTTTTGTACTATAGTTTTGTACTACCACCCTCTTGTTGAAACACCCTTTCCATCCAAGTCCAGTGGAGTCCATAAACTTTTACCCAAAAGTTGCCAATGTTAATCTTTCCTAAAGAGAAAATAAATCAGTCATGAGGTAGGATCAGAAAAGGGAATACAGAAAATACTAGTGTTGAATAGTGGACAGGGGTTCAAGAGTCTGCCTAAGGTTTTCAAACTGAGTCTCTGAGGAAAATGAGAAGCCACCAACTGGCTGCCTCCTCTCCAGGCTAAAGCTTAGCTGGACAAGCTTTTTGTCATTCCCTTCTCTCTAGATTTCCACAGGCAATTGGAGATAGACTGAAAGCAGCATTGTTAATGTTGTTTTTCAAAGAATGGGGAAAAAAGAAAGCATTATAAGCAGGAAATCATAAAATGTATGTGGAAATTGCTTTATTGGTCCTTGACTGGAGTCTACAAATTGGAGAATTATACAGGAAGACATTAAATAGGGGCGTGAGAGACGTGAGTTTTATTTTATTGAACTCTTTGTGAGAGCTTTTTTGAGAACCACCGGGGTACGAAGGGATGCAGCAAAGAGCAGTACAAATCTGATGAAGCTTCGACTAGTCCTGGAAAAGAGCAGAAGACAGCAGCTATATAGTTAAAGAAAAGTAAGCAGGCTTTGTTAAGAACACTGATTTGTAAGGACAATCGTCTATTCTGTAAACCCTAGGTACAACTCTTTTAGGTGACACAAGCCAATTGGAAAAATGCTCATAAGATGAATGAGGATTTCAGCAGTCAGCTAAGGAGGGCAATTTCCTTCCCCCTTGATGAACAGCCATCGTGGGACCATGGATGCCATGTGAGAGAGCCTCTGTCGGAGATGGTACCTATTCCTTGAGTAGGATACTTGCAGATGCCGAGGGCATGCATGGTGTTAGGCCCTGTACTAGAAACTTCAAAGGACCCGTAGGTGCAGATGGGCTTTCACGCATAGCTAGGCCAGCTACGGATTTCATAGCCCTGTGAAATTACTTATTTGTGCAAAGCGTCTTCTTGTGGGGATGACTACAAATCAATCTATTTAATAGCAACATTGTGCTAAAGCTCAGCATTTCGTTCACAATCTACTCTTTCCCTCTCTACTCTCCTCTCACTTTTTTAAAAAACATCTTCCTAATATATCAATTTGGTAAAATCAATCAATCAATCAAAAGGAGGAAGATATAAAATAGAAATGCAATGTAACAAATTCTAATATAATAAATCACTGTCAATATAAGATGAGATCTATCTATCCATCCATCCATCCATCCATCCACTTACCTATCTGCCTATCACAGTCTGTTGAATATAGGAAACAAAACTAGAAAATAAAATGCAATAATTCTACTCATCCAAGATCATAAAAATATGTTTGTTTCAATGGAAATTTCCATATTTACTTGGATGTTCATAAAAATATGCCTCTCCATCTCCAATTTTTTTCAGTAGAAAGTTTAGCAATATATGTCCTTTTCAATAACATTAAATAAAATAAAGTAAGATCCTTATTATACTGCATATATAGGGACCAATTTCCCCTACTTAATATCATATTGATTTTTTTTTAAAAAGCAAATAAGCCAGCACACATACCTATCTCTCAAAACCATACATGCATGCACACACAAATCACTATATGCAATTTATGAGAAATATACTTAAAATCGATTACATAGATGGAAAATAAAGGAATAGGCAAAGAGATATAAAAACAAATGTAAATCAGAGCAATGTAGAAGTAACAATGTTAATGTTAGATAAGGTGGAATGCAAAGTTTAAACACCTACAGGATAAAAGGGAGCTTATATAATGATACAAGATAAAACTAGGGAGGCGCTGCAACTGGCTGACATAGTTTAGTTCACTTTTTTAGAATTATACAAATCCAAAAAATATTAAGTAACAATATAAAGGAATTACATAATGTAATCCATAAACTTGATAAATGAAATATATTTATTATATATAATACAGAAAGATATACAGCTGTCTAAATTTAGAAGTGAGAGATTTGAAATAAATAAGCAAGCCATGATTGGTTCAAAATGGAGTTATCTTTTTGAGCCTCACTGATTGACTTAGTATGATCTGAAAGTAATCATGTTATTTCTTCTTAAAATTTATATTTTCATCAAGTACCATTTTTCCTTTACTAAAATTTAGATGTAGCATTGGAGAATGGCAGCCTAGATATTCGTGGCATATTTTATGCTTTATTATAAGCTCTATCCTATTTATAGTTATTTCTCACTGAGATCTTAAATGCAAACTTAAACTTAATAATTCAATGTTACTTTAATACCCCTATGTGAGACATTTTGGAAGGCAAGTACTTCTGAGAAGTACATAGGAATGATTTTATTTTTTAAAACAAAAGAACTACAATGTCCCAATAAGACTTTTTCTGAGTGTACCTATCAGAGGAAGAAAAAAAATTTTCCACTGACACCCTTGATTGGTGGCTGGTGATATGGGATTACTCTGCAGGCAACACAAGGGACCCATCTGAAAGGGGGGTGGGGGGACTCCAAACTTTAATAAGTGAAAAGAAAATGTGAGAAGGGGGGTCTAAAGTTCAGAAAAAGTTGCCATTCTCTGACTTGGTTTGTCATGATGTGGGGAAACCCTGAGGAGAGTGTTTTATTCAGGCACCTAGCAGAACAGTCCTTAC
>JAKSZT010053783.1:1355573-1387116 GCA_026826555.1 Tolypeutes matacus
ATTCTTCATTTTACACTTGAGGACAATGCTATTCTGACAGGCCAAAAGACTGTCCCAAGGTCAAATGACTATTGTAGGTCACATCACTAGTCTGCAGCAGTAGCAGAAAATGAGCACAAATCTTCTGATTATAAATCCAACGGTCTTTTCCAAAACTCCACTATTGCCTCTAGGGAAATTTTCTCAACCTGAAATCAACTCATTCTGCTGCAGTTCTCATTTGCATTGCACTACCTTAAAACTTTCTAATTCCTGGTTCTTTATTACCACCTCCACTCTCACCCTTAACTTCATAGCTTTTGAAGGGAAAGCTACTACTGTCCACATATTCTTGCTAAAGGACCTCACATAAATGAAAAAATAAAAATAAAACATTTACCATCTCAGGTTTTCATTTGACTTGCAGTGTAATTATATTAGTGAGAAAGATTTTGTACTGTCATACCTAGTATCAAACATCAATTTTCTCCAAAAAAAAAAAAAAAAAAAGAAAGACACGTAAATCACCTGATTTTCACAGAATGGTATACAAATCCAGGAGAACAACTTTGAAAATATAAGAGTAAAGTCATTATCTATGAGTAATAGGTCTGCTTGACAGACAGTTTTGCAGTGTGTATAATTCTGATGACAACAGGTTAAAAATAAAATAATTTTCAAAAAGAGTGGTAAAACAGCAGAAGTGTATGAAAACTAGTGGACTTGGAGTCCTTTTGAAAACACATGCAAAAAACTGACAGAAAGCTGCCAGATACTGCCTGTTGACCCCACCTGCACCCAAATCTCACCAGGCACTACGGAGGAGGGACTACTCCAAAGAAAAATAAATGCATGAATTCTGCCCTTAGGAAATTTACAGTCTGGTAGGTACAAAACAATTTCACTTGACTTCATGTAATTGAAAAATGCCTACATTAACAGCAAAGCTTAGCTTGAAAACATTTGTCAATATAACTTTCTCATTTGAATGCACTTGAACTTTGTTGAAGTAACTTCTTTCAATACCTACTAATATAAGGCAAGTATAAATCCAAGAAGATGATGTTTGTCCATATAATCCCTTTCTCCCATTACATTTTGCTTGCTTATGTCAAGAATGAAGGCAGCAGTGAATTACTAATGGTCCTTACAATCTCCCCCATATCTACCCTTTCTTTTCCATTTTCATTCTCCTTCACTCCTGCTTCTTTCTTGTTACATTTCCTTTCCATTCTCCCTTTCTCCCTTTTCCCCAGGTGCACCAAAGGGAATATCTTAATTCTGCTGAGATTTGGGGATAGCAGTATGGAAGCCCAACCAACCTCTATGGAGTGTAAGGGCCAGAACTGGTTTCCATTTGTGTTCTTGTATAAATGAGCAGAAAGGTTTAGTTCTATCAGGAGAAAGTCTTTGCCACTGATGGCTTTAAAATCAGGCAAAGGACTTCCAGTTGACAGCACTTGGGCTTGGTCATTGGTTGTGCTCCTCCCACCATTTAGCTTGGGGAGGCAAACAAGCAAAGTCAATTCCCCAGGAACTGTCAGGTCCAGGACACTCAGGTAAGATTTTATTGAAAGGTAGAATTGTTGAAATGTCTTCTCTTAAATTCTGTCTATGATTTTCAATAATAATAGTAACAGTAGTAGTTACAGTAGTATGGACTATGTGTCAGGCATTGGTCCGTGTGCTCTACATGTATGAATCATTTAAACCTTCCAACACTCCAGTGAGGTGCAGATGATTATTACTATCATTTCACAGCTGAGGAAAGAGGCATGGGGTCTAAGTGACTCGCCCAAGGTCACATAGTTTGGCTGTCATCAGTTGCATAATTCATCCCTGTCAGAGAATATGTTATTTCCCAAAAGTACTTAGATGGGGCACAGTCTCATCTGCTTCTGAAGACAAGCCCTATTGCATCTGGATTTGTTCCATTCCTAAACCTGAAAACAGGGATTTCCTTGAACTAATCTCAGCATCATTCAGCTCTCTGCTCACTTGAGACCACCTTTCTCTATCTCTCTCCATCCCTTTGCACTGCTTGTTTTTCCCCAGAGCATTTATCACATTTGATCTAATAAATATTTACTAACACATTGACCTGTTTATTGTCTCCCCTACCCATTTCGCTGCTCATATGCTCAATACCAGTAGGGACCTTATATTATTCTTGTATTCCAAATACCTAGGACAGTGCACCATGCAATAGATGCTCAGTAAATATTTGTTGGATAAATAAAGAGATAATGGCTCCTTTTTTCTCCCCTATGTCCTGGGAAATATGTGTGGCCTGAATGAGGGAGAAGAAGAACTCATCTTCATGTAATCTTCCAAACTTATTGAGCCACCCTTTGCTTTTGAGAAAATGTGTGGTCCCTTTAGCTAGGCACTCTAGACATCCTGCTGACCACCTTCTGGAGCCTCTCCAGGGAGAGCACAGGAGCAGGTGGAGTTGCACACCAGTGCTGCCACCTGTGGGGAACACCTGGGAGATGAAGGTGTTGTTAGCACAGTGGGCGTGGAAAAGCTGGAGGGACGAAGAGGTGTTCAGTTGAGGGATGGTTTGTCCTCTGATCATTTACCTCTCCTCTGAGAGGAAATTTCCCTTTACCAGTTAATACTGGCCTCACATCCAGAGACCATGCCTCTACTTGCTTCTTGCTTATTAGCATGTTGTGGATCTAGGAACATATTTATGTTTGGTGACATGGAGGTCATTTCTACCCATGGTGCCTCATGGCTCAGCCTCCATATTAAGAGGGGAGGAGTTCCATGAGGGCAGAAAGCTTATCCCATTCAAGCCCTCTTTCCCCAGAATGTAGCACAAAGTAATAAATAATAGTCAGTTGAATGAATGGCCCTAAATCACACTATGAAGGGGGATGGCATTTTATCACCATTTTACAGATGAGAAAAAATTAGTGGATTTAACAAGTTAATGCAAGGTTAGAGGCAAATATTAAAGTGAAATCAAGGCCTCAGGATTCACAAAACCTTTCTGTAAGTGAGGATCCCACCTGAATATAACCTTCTGGGTATTTATTTTGTCCCAATATATTCCAAGTACCTAGGACAGTGCCAAATATAGGAATTACTTAATAGACATCTAGATGAATTGAATGAATGAATGAATGAGTGGAATTCTCAAGATTTTCTTCAACATATTCCTCACATGATACTCTGCAGTCCTTTCATTCATAAAGAGACCTTTCAGTCTGTATTTGAATATGTTCAGTATGAAGGAAAGCAATAGTGCTTTAGGGATGACATTTCCATGTTTTGTCAGTTCTAAATGTTGAAAGCTATTTTTGTATGTTTGGAATGTTTCACAGTAGTTCACAATTTTTGCATAAGAAAAAACTATTTTTCTTCTTATTGATGAAAAATGTTTGAAAGGACAAGGCTGAGGACAATCACATGATGCTGTTAGAGAGCTCTCATCAAACTGAAGTGAACTCATAGTTGCACAACCAGGTATGGCTATACTCATCTGTGCTGTCATCCAGACCCCTTTCTAGCTGGTCTTTGGGTATATCCTGTGAGAATCTATGAAATGCCTTGTTGAAATCCCTCCATCCAGGTCCATAGCCTTCTTCTGGCCACTGGTCTGATAATTGTATCCATAACAATAGCTGACAATTTCACAGCTGTCCTCTAGGCCAGGCTCTTTTCTAAGTCCTTCCCATGTATTAACTCATTTAATCCTTACAACAACCCCAGGCAGTAGGCGCTATTATTATGCCCTCTTCACAACTGAGGAAACTGAGGCAGAGTTAAAGTTAAGTTAGTTTAACTTTAAGTAACTTGGCCAAGGTCACACAGCTAGGAAGTAGTAGAGCTAATGGAGATGCCAGCAATGTAGCCCAGAGCATATGCCCTTAACCACAACACTGCAGGGTGCACTCCATATTCACTGTGAATCAGGCCGACTTCCCCACAGTATTACTTGACCCTCCCCATGTTCAAAGGCCATCTGCTAATTAGTCAGTTCTGAAATGTTTTCAGGGACCAGAATCAGATTCACTCATGATATAATTTCAGGGATTCATTTTTCCCCCTTCTGCACTGTGTAAGATTTTTCCTGAGGTCCTTTGTCCACTTTGCCCGTTCTCCAGTTCCTGTGGTGTGCGCCGTCTCCTTCTCAGCTTCTCTCAGTTCCCTCAGAATGTGTCATTCATGAGGTCCAGGGGACTTGCTCCTATTATTTCTGTTATTTTGTTATTCTTTATCCATAGATCACTACCACACTTCTGAGGAGTTTCCCTAAGGATGTGTGTTTCCTTGATATACAATGTTATAGTGTGAAAATCTCCCATTTGCAATATTAACCAGACTCTCTTCAAAAATAGGTAGATATCTAAGACTATATACATTGGTTTTGGCCACCTTCCCAGTAAATTACTAGGGCATATCTTTTCCACATGCATTGCTATTGTTGTTCTCTTTCTCTCTGCCACACAGTCCTCTATTTTACCCATTCATCTGAACATTTTTTTTCCTCCTTACCACATCGTCAGCCTTGAACTCTTGTGATTAGATTGGTTATTACATCTCTGAACAAATGCATGCTTTCCAGCTTTGTAAAGTGTAGTCTGTCCTCAGTGGAGAGCCCAAAGCATCTTGCTTGAAGTGAAATCCCCTTCTGTGGCAGAACATCTGGTTTTCTTTCATTGAGAGATGAAAACACTCCTTATGCCCCCCAAACTTCCTGTGTAGTACTTTATAATTTCTGGTTATGCTTCCTAAGTTTTCTCTTGGCATCATTTGCCCACCTGTGACTCACCAGAAATGGCTGGCAGATGGCAATTTCATCATATTCCAGACATGTGTTTTAGGAAGTTGGCACCCCTCTTGGCTGGTCAGACACACATCAGAGTTCCAAGTTAGCACTGTACCCTCTGCATGCCTTGTAAAATACTATATATCTAATGCAGGAGTCAGCAAACTTTCCTGTAAAGAGTTTGTGGGATTAGGGTCTCCATCACAATTCCTCAACTCTACTGTTTTAGCATAAAAGCAGTCATAGACAATAAGTAAATGAATGGGTATAGCTGTGTTTCAATACAATTTTACAAAAACAGGCTGCACTGGAATTTAACCCATGATTCCATAGTTTGCCAACGTCCAGTGTCAGGAAGGAAGAGGAGGGGAAAAGGAAGAGACACAGAGCAGGAGAAAAGAATCACCAACCACTTCTCCAAGTCTCCTTTTTATTGACTGATTTTGTGAGTCCAGTAATACAGTAACTAAATAATCTCCTGTTCCTAGGGATTTTAATCTCTCATATTAATCTTGTGCCAGAATATCTAGTTTTGTTATTTTCTTTGTTATTTTTCCATTTCGTTGTATTTCAGATTATTAGATGTAATTTTTAAAATAGTTCAGCCACATGAGATACATTAAGAGACCCACAGTGTCCCCCAGAGGCCACGATGTTGGTTGCAGTCATAATAGAGAAAGCTTTCCAATAAGATGGCCTATGTCTAGGATTGAGTTGAGACTGGGAAGAGCAGACCACCCTATCCATGCAGGAATGTGCCAAGTATTGGCAACCTTGAAAAATCTTCAGTTTGAGTGTATTGAAGAATTTTCTTACACAGGCCTTCAGGTTTTCCACATTGCTTTTCTGAGTGCAGCATTTATCCCTCTCGTAGACTCTTAATCTAATGTTCTTGCCATCATGTGAAAAAAGCAAAACGGAGAAAACCTGAAAATAATTTCTGACTGGTTTAGGCATTCTTTTCCTGTTTGTCTGTTAATAGCAAATGAATCTACCTTATCAAATGAAAACGGAATTAAAATGGATTTTCATTCCCTGAGCAGTGTAACCAATGGCAGGTACATACCTGTGTATGTATGTGTGTGAACATGTGTGTATACACATATGTGCACGTGCAAGCTGGACAGTAAAAGGAAATTAGTTGCGGAGGAAGACACTAAAGTTGATAATGGTAGGTAGTCGTCCCCATGTCCAGTCCATACACACATAGAGACATGTCTATCCACAGTCTTAAGGGAGGTCTGATGGTATTGATGAAGCAAAGGCCTGAGCCAATGCAAAATCCACCTGCTTAGCAGTCCTTGCAGATGCTTTCTGATAGTTCTGAGGAAGACAACCATGATAGATTTCTGCTTGATAGCTCTTGGACCAACCCTAAGAGAAAAACCAGAAAAGAATCACTTGCATATGTAGATTAAGTGCTGAGAAACAGATAAGAAAATCTTAGCAGCAAGCTTCACAGGTGGAAAGGAGACAAACAGGCCTGCCAGCACCAGAATTTAGAAATATTACTTTGTGTCCCAGTTTAAATGGAACATCACAGCCTGACCTGGCATAAGATTGGGAAATGGGTTTCCTTCCATCCAGCCAGATTCAAAGCTTGCCCTCGGGCATCCCTTCGATTGTATACATTATCTCGCGAGAAGAGGACAAGATAATATCAGTATGTGCTTCAGGCTAAAGACAAGAGATAACTTAATTTTCCATTGTCTGTAAGAATGCCTTTATTTATAAACCATATTCTTTAAAAAATTCCTTTCACTTGAATTTGAGGGTCTCCCAAATTCAAGTATGTGAATTCATAAATAGGACTATGACCATCCTTCTGATGTGCCTACGTATCACTCGGGAACTTTGGGCACCTGAAGGACACTTAGTTGAAGGTGTCTCGTAGATGAAGGGGGATGTGATATCAGGGTTTGAGATGTGGATTTCAGATTCTCTCCAAGGTTGAAATTAAATTATCAGAGTGGATAGGATCATGGACATGTAGAGGGAAAAGAGAAGGCATAGGATAGACCCCTCCAGAATATTTACATTTAAGGCTTAGGAGAAAATAGAAGAGCCTAAAAATGAGACCAAAATGGTAATGTCAAAAAGTGGCGGGGTGGGGGGTGGTGTAGGGTGGAGCAAGATCACAGATTTGAAGTTCCGGGACCAAGTCACTTGCCTCGCCCTAGTACTGATGCTGGTGACTTGGGCTTCTTGGGTTTCAAATTCTTCAGTTTTAAAAGTTATTAAATAGAAATCGGAGGGAATTTCTTATATTGCAA
Source organism: Tolypeutes matacus (assembly GCA_026826555.1). Taxonomy (NCBI): domain Eukaryota; kingdom Metazoa; phylum Chordata; class Mammalia; order Cingulata; family Chlamyphoridae; genus Tolypeutes; species Tolypeutes matacus. The sequence continues at coordinate 1,362,606 of JAKSZT010053783.1, forward strand.
AGCACTTTCACAAAGAACACATTGTCAACATCCCAAACAAGTCAGTGAGGTTGGATCATTGCCACATTTTTGCAGGTGAGAAAACGTAATCCTGGGAATACTGTAGCTCTTGCCCAGGGACACATAATTAGATAGTGGCAGCACGAGGGCTCAAACCCAGACCTTCCCCGTCTACTGCTTGCACAGCTTTTGTTCTGTTTCCTGGCCTCGAGCAGCTGGATGGAAGCTTAGCCTGAAATAGGAGATGGAAGGACTGGGTATGTGTGTGCGTGACTGCTCACTGCCTGTCTGAACTCAGGAAGACTGTGGCTGACGTCACAGGTCACAGAATCATGTCCTGAGAATGTAGGTACAGCAGGGTCGTGGAGCTTGAAAAAAGTGTATCCACTGTGGAATAATATGAGAGAGAATTCTTCAGGAATGATTAAAATTACTGCTGAGAACACAGTTAAGTGGGACAGAGGACAAGATAATATCAGTAAGCTTGGGACTTTTGGGAGAAACCAGTTGAACAAAAATGGGGAAAGTAGGATGGTGGCTAAGGGGGTAGAGTAAAAAAAAAAAAAAAAAAATCAAGAAAACAAGAGTTTAGGAGGCTCTCTGATCAGCCAAAAATTCTCCAAGGGAACTCATGTTTTTCCATAAATGTAGTCCACATTATATGTTTTGTGGCACAGTGCAAAATTTTCAGGGCATTCTGGAACAAATTCTCATTTTCCTGGCTTTTAATTTCCTTTGCTTCTGCTATCTCACTTTCCTTCTCTCTTCCTTCTCCGTGGCCTACGTCCCCTAGCCCTTCACCTTCCTCTACCTTCTGTAGTCTCCATTTTAGGCCCTTTATACCCTCATCTAAAATTGACTTCACTACTACCACTTTATTATGTCAACCCCTGTCTCATTGCACATTCAGAAAAAGAGGCCCACGTGAAAGTCTATTTACATTTTGAGACAGATATATCTTACTGTATTTGTGCAAGGTCAGTAAACATAGAAATCATTCTTGCCCAAACCAATATAATTGTAAAAATGAAAAATGTGCCAATTAAAACAATGCAAATAACCATGGAAGTTCTCAGTTTTTATTCTTAAAAAAAAAAAAAAAAAAAAAGAAAAGCCGATGGCAACGAGAAGGGAAGGATATGACAAAAAGGCCTGTGCCTCTGTAGACTAGAAGGTGTCTGACACCTGAGGCCTGCAGACATGGAACACACAGCGGCGGATGACAGTGGATGACAGTGGAATCCCTACTGGCCAGAGCAAAAGCTGCCTGGTCCAGGGTTCCAAAGAGCTGAGTAGGCCAGGCCCCTAGAGGTTTCCAATCCCTCTTGAGGCACCTTTTCAGTATAGTTTCCAATAGAAAGGAATCACCATTTAAAATTCGGTGCAGCACTTAACACTTGAAGGAGGAAACTGATGTATGTTAATTTTACTTAGAGTGTCTAAAGAAAAAAATAAATGCAAAGTAAATAAAAACGAGTAGGGCGGGAAGTGGATATGGCTGAAGGGATTAAGATCCCCCTTACCACAAGGGAGGTCCGGGTTCAGTTCCTGGTACCTTCTAGAAAAGAAGACCAGCACACAATATACACATCAAATGCAAACAACGAGGGGGTGGGAAGAAATAAGTAAATTTAAAAAAACGAGTAGGGACCATTCTATACCTTATCCGACTTTTGGATTGCCAGTAACTGGATAAATTTTGAATGTCACTGCTTAATGGTTCATTGAAAACCTATGAAGACAGACTGATCTTTTTTTATTGAGAGACGTTTTTATGTTAGAATGCTCCATTCCCGGTTAAATTGATTCCTGGTTTGCTATTTCTAAGAATTGAGCGCCACCTTCTGGCTACTGTGAGGATTGCTGAGCAGCCCTGCAGAGTTGGGTGTGTTTCTTGAAGATTCTTAGCCAAGCCGTGGGATTTTAAAATTATCTTTCAGGTTTGAAAGTATAATATTCACATAAGGATTCAAATGACTTCTGGGAAATCCCTTTCTCTCCTTCCAAGCAGTACACAAATTTTATTCAAGCTGTACCCCTGTATCTGGTGTGAGTTAATCTTAAAATAATAAAGCAATCTCCTAACACAATCTAGGGGGAGAACTCACCACAGTTCTCTGACCCTGCATCTCAGCCTGGCGTGGAACAAGCTGAAAAAAGAACCTTGTTGGAATTGAATTTTGGCTTTCCTCAGTGGGGGAAAAAAGTATACAGTTCTTTTCAAAAGACTAAAATCGGGCCTTGTTACAAAATCCAACCTAAGCGCCAACTGTAGAGTCTGGAAACACATAAAACACACATGTTCAACTTTTCAGCACATTTTCATAATCCAGACAGGCCGTACTATTTCCTAAAAGTGCCTCTCTTTTGTGAAATTGAGCAAAGAGCAAGTATACAGTCTATATTGTATCCCCAAAGTGTCTTTGGTGAAATTGAGAATGTAGTAAGAATTCATGGTAAATTTGACAAATAGCATGAATTAGTGTGATATTGTAAATATCATACTCTTGAATTTATTTTCTTCTTTACTACAAAATTAGTCCTTGAAAATGGTTTCAACAATTAAGAAATTAGAGTCAGGTTGAAAAGTTCTTACACAACTAACAAAATGATTTTGCTTTTTTATTACCTTGAAACAACAATAATCTGAATACCAACTTACATGGGTCCACATCAGTTGCTTGGGCTTAATTTAGATGTGTTTCTCTCTTTGTAATTTTGAAAATTGTGGTGCTAAGTAGCTAGAATAGCAATCACCTTGACAGTGTCTGATACAAACATCTCAAAGTCCCTTCTTTAATGGGATGAATAGTGTCATTAGCGATGGCCAGTTTTCTAGGCCTTGAAGGCACCTAGTGAGTAAATGTTCCTGAATTTTCCTCTTTCCATGAAGTACATGTGCATCTTAAATTTCTAAATTACAGAGTGTGGACTGGTACGAAATGAGTTGCTGTATGGTACGCATGAGAACACATACTATGGCACAACAAAGACTTTCAGCAAATGACTACTTTATTACTTACATAGCACAGAGGATCTGAAGGAGCCGGGGAAGAGATTCCATCATGGCTGGTCTCCTGGGGAGGCCACCTGCTCTCGTCAGGGTAGGTGGGTGGCAGCTCCACATGCCCCATTTCCTATCTGAGAGGTGAAACAAATCTGGGCTGCTGAAGGGCAGGGTGTTTATACAACCCCAGGGGGTGAGGGCCCTGACACTGAAAGTTCCTGCCCTGATAAGCAGATGGGGCTGCTTGTTCCCAGTTTCTGGTTTAAGTTATGGTCAAGTTCTTTCTTTACACCTTAAGTCTTCCCCATGCTGCAGAATGGAAACATATTGAAATATCTGCACCCAAGAAAAATGGGAGAGGAAGAGGCATAGGCCAGGGCTGGGCTGCTAGGCATGTCTGTGACTTCCCCAGGCTTCTATTTTTTAAAAAAATTTTTATTTTAATTTTATTGAAGTGTATCATTCATACGTGAACATATATAAACAATAAGTGTATAGTAAAAGTTGTGAACTTACCAAACAAATGCGCATATCATCATACAGGGCTCCCATACATCAAACCACCACCACCATCTTGCATTGTTATGAGACATTTGTTACAAATTATGAAAGAATATTGTCAAACCTCAATGGCTATGGTTACAGTTTTATCGTCCTAAAGAACACTAAGTAGTTTTGCATCAACTTTAGCAATCTTAATAAAGCAGTTTTTCTTTAAATCACTATAAATACCTTGCTCTTTCACAATTCTCTTTGAGCCAGTCTTCCCATCTTGCAGTTTCCCTCACTGAGTTAAATAAAGCTTGAATGCATGCTCACTATGCTTGTGAGAGTCAGGAAATGCAGCTTCTAGCATCAGCCCTACCACTTCCACCCACGTGATAGTTCACTTAACCCAGCCTTCTATTGCTCAACCTTTCAACCAGCCTTCTAGTGCTAGCCTACTCCTCCCATATTATCTTGCATAGCATATGCCCACTCCCACCTTAGACACGAAGGCGGAGATGGGTGGGGCCTACTGGCTCCCAACAATGCTGATGGTAAAGGCTTGGGAAGACCAGCAGCTGCAGCACATGAGGAGGGCTTCACCTACTCATACCATTACTCCAAGCAGACCACATCCGTGCCCCCCAGCCCCCCGGGAGCCAGCTGAAGAGGTTCACACTGAATCCCTTTGTACACTTTGCATCCAGTGGACTTGCCATTGGATTTTTTATTTTAAACCTTTATCATCAATCAATATATATTATTTATTATCCATTGTAGCATAATTGTGAAGGTCTCAACTACTCCAACAGTTTAATTTGACTTTTTCCCAAGTCTTCAGGCATCATACTTGAGGCTTTTTGTAAATAATATATCCCAGATTGAAGATGTGAAACAAACCATAGAGCATGAATATGGATGATCTGAAGAACATATTTTAAATGGGTTTCTTGAGGGCAGATTTTTATCCACAAATTCAACTCAGGAAAAAGTGTTTATTTCCCCCATGGTGAATTCAGTAATTGAATAATTTAGAAAAAGGGTCAAGTTTGAAATTCATCCCATTCTGCAGATTTGCTTTCTGGGAAAATGATATATCCTTTTTTTAAGAAACACAAATCTCTACTAAATCCACCAAATACTCAGGCTAAGATGTATTGATTAAGACCCATCTGGTTGCAATCAACATAAACCAAATTCAGTCTAATTGAAAGGGGCGGGGAGGGGGGGGGAGGGATTTTACTGACTGGTGTGATTTGTGAGTCCAAGGATGTAGCTGTTTTGGTCCTATGTGGAGCTGATAGGCCACCTAGACGCTTTCACTTTTTCTCACAAAAGTCCACTCCACGTGGTAAGAAGAGAAGAAAGAAAGAAAGAAAAATAAAAAGATTTCCCCCCAGTCCCAAACTCACAACTTAATCAGCTCAAAAATTCCAGTAGAAAAAAATTACCATTTCCTGGGAGAATTCCAGCCCAGTATGGGTCCTGCCCAAACAGATCTCTGTGACTGGGGCAGGGGCAGGCAGAATGGTGTACTCTGTCAATGTCTGCTCCTGTGGTGAGAGAGGACAGAACAAGGGGAAGTAGAGTCAGTTTTATCGAAACCACAAGGCAATGATTCCTCCCAGGAGAAAGAGATTCTTTCATCAGAAGAAGCAAGAGGCTTGCTGGATGGTCTATGTTGAATGAACTTAGAACCCCAAAAGACCTGGATGTAGACCTCTCTTCAAATAGACAAAGGTATTACATGATTTACTATGTCATAGTAAAAACAAGATTTTATAAACTAAGTTCTAGTTCAATGAAGCCTAAGCCTAGAGAAGGTTATGCCATTTTCCCAAGATCCCACACAGCTCATCAGTTTTAGAAACGGTAATGGAACCTAAATCTCCAAACTCTTAATTTAGTATTCCCTTTAAAACTATTCTATCAACCACCTTTCAGCAAATAGCTCAGAAGCTTTCTATAATTTCTTCTAAGATTCCCTGTGACTGAGTTGATGTAACTCCAAGATCCCTGGACAATAGCCTGGATTTCTAGGGCTGTCATTGCTACTACCTTGTACCTGATGATATGAGTTTGGACAAGTCATTTGACATTTTTTAATTTGTTCATGTAAATAAAATTATATACCCTACCTAGAACCTGGCTAGTTATGAAAATGTCTTTAATATAATAAATTATTAGAAAAATTTAAGCAGATTCATTTGCTGCTAAACTTCTCTCTAGGCTTTGTGACTTCCCATGAAGTAGATAGAAAATGAGGCATTTCCCAAGCTGATTTGACAATTAAATTCATTTTTATGGATCCTTTTTTACAACCTATTTTCCTTGGGAATTCTGCCCTATAAACACATGTATTTTTTAAAATTATTTCACACACCATACAATCCACCCAAAGTGTATAATCAGTGGCTCTTGGTGTAATCACAGAGTTATATGTTCATCACCACAATCAATTCTAGACCATTTTCATTGTTCCAAAAAGAAAAACCCCATGCCCCTTATACCCACCTATTATTGACACTTAGCATTTGTGTGGTACCTTTGTTATAACTGATGAAAGAATATTACAATATTACTGTTAACTATAGTCCATAGTTTGCATCAACTGTATTTATTCCCACACACCAACCTATTATTAACACCTTGTAATAGTGACATATATTTGTTCTAGTTCATGGAAGAACATTCTTATATTTGTACTATTAGCCATATTCATCATCCAAAACACGTTTCACTGTGTTATATAATCCCATGTTTCGACCATTAGCTTTCCTTCTGGAGACATACGTGACCCTAAACTTCCCCTTTCAACCACAATCACACACACAATTCAACACTGTTAATTACCCTCACTGTAATGTGCTACCATCACCTCTATCCATTTCCAAACATTTACAATGAACATTATTAAAACCTCTGCACAAATTAAGCATCACCTCCCCATTCTCTACCATTATTCTATCTCTAGGTAACCTGTATTCTGGATTTTAACTCCATGAGTTTGCTCATAATAACTAGTTCATATTAGTGAGATCATACAATATTTGTCCTTTTGTGTCTGGCTTATTTCACTCAACATAATGTCTTCAAGTTTCATCCATGTTGTTGCGTGCGTCAGGACTTCATTCCTCCTTACAGCTGAATAACATTCCATTGTATGTATATACTACATTTTATTTATCCACTCATTGGTTGATGGACACTTGGGTTGTTTCCATCATTGGGCAATTGTAAATAATGCCACAATGAACATCGGTGTGCAAATGTCTGTTCATGTGTCAGCTTTCAGTTCTTCTAAGTATATACCTAGTAACAGGATTGTCAGATCATACAGCAATTCTATTCTTAGCTTCCTGAGGAACTGCCAAACTGTCTTCCACAGTGGCTGTACCATTTACATTCCCACCAGCAGTGAATATGTGTTCTTATTTCTCCACATCCTCTCCAACACTTGTAATTTTCTGTTTTTTTTTTTTTTTTTAATAGTAGCCATTCTATTAGGTGTAAAATGACATCTTATTATGATTTTGATTGGCATTTCTACTAGCTGCTGTGGTTGAGCACCTTTTCATGTGCTTTTTAGCCATTTGTATTTCTCCTTTGGAAAAGTGTCTATTCAAGTCTTTTGCCCACTTTTTAATTGGGTTGTTTGTCTTTTTATTGTTGAGTTGTAGGCTTTATTTATATATTCTGGATATTAAACCCATATAGAATATGTGATTTCCAAATATTTTCTCCCACTGAGTAGGCTGCCTTTTCACTTTCTTGACAAAGTCCTTTGAAGCATGAAAGTATTTAATTTTGAGGAGGTCCCATTTATCTATTTTTTCTTTTGTTGCTTGTGTTTTGGGTATATATTCTAAGAATCCACCACCTAACACAAGATCTTTAAGATGTTTCCCTACATTTTCTTCTAGGAGTTTTATGGTCTTGGCTTTTATATTTAGGTCTTTGATTCATTTTCAGTTAATTTTTGTATAAAGAGTGAGATGGGGTCCTCTTTCATTCTTTTGTATATGGATACCCAGTTCTTCCAGCACCATTTGTTGAAGAGACTGTTCTGTCTCAGTTGAGTGGATCTGGCAACCTTGTCAAAAATCAATTGATCATAGATGTGAGGGTCTATTTCTGAACTCTCAATTCAAGTCTATTGATCAATATATCTATTTGTATGCCAATACCATACTGTTTTGACCACTGTAGCTTTGTAATATGCTTTAAAATCAGGAGTCCTCCAACTTTGTTCTTCTTTGCTGTTGAATTTTAGTCACCTCCCCTGAGGTATTAATCCCTGTGTATCAAGAGGTTTTAGCAATAGCATATATACCTCCTTGTTTGGCTAGGAAGAAGTCTGAGGCAATGCAATTATCAAGCACTGCTTTGAATAGAGAGTCTAATGATTTTTTGCTGAGCCTGAAGGGCTCATGAAAGATGACTGAGCCATTTGCCAGATTTGTTATATTGGGAGTTGTTGCCTCCTGACAGGCTGTCTAGGAGTGTGGTGGCAGGGTCCTTGCCACTGCCACAGCCTGCGTAAGTAGGATGAAGGTGATTCCTTTCCAAGTTGCTGCTGGGCCAAATCTGTAGAAAACAGGAGGGGGTGCTTTAACTATTCCTGACAAAGTGGTGATGCAACCGCCTTCTGTGGGAGACACTTTTCTCAATCTATTTGCAATTTCTTAGCTTTTCCCTCTAAGACCATCCAGTATGTCTGCCCCTTGCCCTGAGCTCTAGCCTCATCCCTTTCCCATTGATATGAGCACCTTACCCATATCTTTCATCCCATTTCACCCCTTCCTGATAGATAGGAATTGTCAGGATTCCTTGAAGTTATCCTATGACTGTTCCCAAGGGCACTGGTATCCCAACCAGGGTTAGGCATCACCTCTAACCTCCAGTATGTGTGTGTCAGAGCCCATGGGTCCAGCCCACTGGCTTTTCATCCCAGTGTGTTAAGTAAGCACTTCTAGGCCTGATTGTGCCATCCCACCCCTCTACCTGCCAGACCTAACCTCCCACCATCCTGGGAATCATGTGGAGGGTGTAATGGGGTAAAAGTGGGATGGTCTCATGACAGTGGCTGACAAGAAGAGCGCCAAGTGGTGTGTCCTTGGACCCCTTTTTGGGCCAATCCTCATCCTGATGGGTGTGAGGGAAGACACACAGCAAAGCCTGGATTCCTCCCCCACCCTCATCCCTTCCCTGTGTTAGTTAGGAAGGTGGATAAGTCCATGTTTCTCTTCCAGCAAACTGCTGAGTTCAGCTTGCAGAAGGCCCAAAAAAGGCAGAAAATCTACCCAGTAAAAGAGTTGTTAGGGTGCAGATGTTGATGCTTCTTTCTAGGCAGACTTTAAAGTTCTCCAAGGGCTGGCTGCCTGTGGGGTGGTGGGTGATGTGGAAGGTCCATCTAATTCCATGAGTCTGGGCCCATCATGGAGTGGATTGTGAAGTAAAGTGGGGTCCTTGGTCAGAGGAGATGTCGCCTGTTCACTGGACATTTTTTCCAGTGCCAGAGGTGGTATGTAGTCCGAGTGAGGCAAGGGAAATAGTGGCTGTTGCCCAATAAATGCCAGATGACTTCAGCTTGGTTGATCCATCAGTAAACCAACACTGAACATCTGGTGGAGCATTCTTGATTGCCAGTTCAGGGAGGGAAGAGACCTCATCTGGTGTTGCAAAAGGATCATTGTTGAGCGGTGCCTCCACCACTAACTCATGTGTGTGTGTCACTCCCTGGGTGCCTGGGCGAGCACAATCCTGAATGTGTCACTTCCATGTGATGATGCTCTGTTGTTGGACACTGCCTGATTGAGGGTTCTGATTACCCAGGACTCGGGCATGATGGAGATTTCTGGCCTCAGGAAAACCTGAGTGATCCTTTCCATTTCCACCAAAGCCCAATAGGATACCAGAAGTTGCCTCTCAAGGTGGGGGGGGGGGGGGGGGGGGGGGGGGGCGGGGGGGAGTAGTGCTAGGCTGTGTCTGGAAACTTCTTGGTTCTCAAACCCAGGGGTCTGCAAATTCCTCTTGCGCTCTGCTTCTGCAAGAGGGGCCAGTCAGTGTGGGACCAGATAGCAGAGACCTGTAGCTCAAATGGAGATCCAAGTTCTAAAGGTTCTAGAAGCAGGGTGGCTGAAACAGCTGCTTTTACTTCTTACAGAACCTGCTGCTCCTCTTTCTTACCCCAGTGGAAAGTACCTACTTTCTGCGTCACCTAGTACAAGGGTGCTAGGAAGATACTGAGATGAAGAATATCTTGGCACCAATATTGAAATAGCCCAATCAATTTCTGGGCCTCTTTTTGGAGGAACATACTTCCTCCAGGATAAGGATGGAGTAAAATAAAGTTGCCTGGTCAACAACCACTAGGCCATGATGGCTTCCCTGGAATCATAATATCTGGGACTGTAGACATCATTGGGGACACTTCTGCATTCAAAAGTGTGTAGTCAGTAGTCACCATATTCCACTTGCCTTTTTCACTGGCCACAAAAGGTTATTATAGGCAGAGATCATAGAGCAGAGGACACCTGTACATAGAAAATCCTTTCAGAGTTTAGTAATGTCCTTCTCCCTACCATGGAGGTGATATTGTCACTGTAAGACAATGCAGTGAGGAGATATAAGCACTGGGGGTGTGCATTCTGTCACTTACCCCAACCTTGGTGGCCAGAATTTGTTGGGATAGGGGAGCATATCCTCACAGTTGTCACTGGGATATGCAGTGGTGCAGGATATCAATCTCTATAATGCATTCACCAGCGGGAAGCATGACCACAGGGGTGACCAAAGAGCTAAATGTTCCAACTCATAGGGGAGCAGTTACCTCCCATCCTTATACCCATGTGGAATGCCTGAAACCTCCAAATACTCTGTGCTGCTGCTTTTCTTCTGCGTCTCCCAGAATGATGGTGAACTGGGTACCTATGTCCAAAAGCACCATAAAAATTTGTTCACTACCCCAAATTGTACATACACTGGGTGTATGGCCTTCCGTCAGAACCCTTGGCCCCATCCCTAAGCCATTTCCAATTTAGTCACATCTGACAAAGAGGTCCCTCCTGGGGGGCCACACTCTTCAGGGTCAGGTCTGAAAGGACAGGATCTTCCTCCTTCCATTGCCTGTATCTGGGGATTGTGGGGATGGGGTCAGGCAGGCGCAGATTGTCCCTGTCAAGCTCATGACCCTCCTTCTAGTTTATATTTTTCCCAAAGTTCTCCTTTGGAGAACCCGTCTATGATGTTCTTCAGGATTCCTTGCTTTAGTAGCCACAAGAATATAACTTAGGAAGTGGGGGCCCTGAGAGGCAGGGGCAGCCACCAACCTATCTGTGGATCTCAGGACTTGCTGGATTAACAGGTGGGTGCCTACTGCATGCCACTCTGGCTTCTCTGTCAGTTACCACAGAAGCAAGCAAGGTGGTATGATGAACCCACAACCCCAAGCAAAGGGGTATGATAAACCCACTCAATCATGTCTACCAGGGGAAGCATGGGGGTAAGTCAGAGAACCAGCTTGTCACCCCACTCAGAGGCCCCTTTCTAATAAAATCATCAATGTCCCACCATGAAATGGGAATCTGGCCAGGAACTAAATCCCTCTGGCACGGATGGACTATCCATGGACCAAAACCAGTTGTCACAGCATGACCACAGTTCCCTCTCGTCACTCCAAGTCTTAGTTGGAATTCGGGGAGGTCACCCAGAGTGAGATATGCTTGTCTGTCTCCCTGAAGGATCTAGTGAAACAGGGACTGTGGTTTTCCGTTGCTCCCACCCCACCCCACTCCTCTTTCTCCCTTAACTGCAACTGACTAAGAGTTTGTTGGAAAATGGGGCTGGCACGAGGCAGCCAAGACTCCTCCATTCGGTCTGGTTGATCAGGGTGGTGGTGACACTCTCATCATAAATTCAGGACAGTCAAGAGAGGAGATCCTCCCCAGGTTACTGTCCATACTTATCTTTTATATACTGTATCTCCTTCTCCAACAAAGCTCATACTTTTGTATTCACCTCCAGGTCCCCATCTTCAGTTCTCCTGAATAATGACTGGCCTCACCCTAACCTCAAAATCAGTCTGGGTGGCCTGAATAGGATTTGCTTGGTTCAGAATGAGAACAGATAAAAAAGACCATGAGCCAGGGGAGCATATGCTGCGTGGTGGAAGTTCCAACCTCACCAACCAGCTAGCCAACTCCTTGGCATGCATAGGGGGATTCTCAAAGTCCCATTTATTGTTGTCATTCCCCCAAAGACAGAGATAGCACAACCTAGGTCCCTCAGCCACGGGTCAATACCTCTACCCAGGCTGGTAGGGTAAGGGTCACCATTTGCTTTAGCCTACAAAGCCATGAGCCCTGTGTTGCCCAAGACACTCCTGTACAAAAGAAATGTGTTGATAAGAACCCAAAGAATCAACCCACTCCATACTTCTCTGTGCCCTGCTTGCTGTATTAAGATCTGTGGAGCAAGTTGCTCTATGGTGCATCATGGGAACACAGGCTCAGGTACAACAAAGACTTCAGCAAATGGCTGCTTTATTACTTACACAGCACAAGGGGTCCATAAGAGCAAGGGAAGAGGTCTCATGGTGGCCAGTCTCCCAGGAAGGCCAACTGCTTGGTTCAGGGTCTGTGGATGGCAGCTCTACACATCTTACTTTGTGTTGGAAGAGAGAAATAAATCAATTTCTTCTGCCCAATGGTGGGGTAGTTATACAGCCCCAGGAGAGGGGGCCCTGCCACTGAGAGTTCTCACCCTGATAAGCAGCTGGAACTGCTTGTTCCTTATTTGGGGTTAAGGTGTAGTCAGGATGTTTGATTAGACCTAAAATCTCCCCTGGGCTGCAGAATGGAAACATCTGCACACAATAAGAAAGGAGTTGTGTGTGTAAGTAAGAGCTAGGAAAGGCATATCTGTGACTTCTCCAGCAACTGGATATGCTACCAGTATGTTTTATGATACCCTTCCCCCAGCAAGAACACTCTCCAACCCAAGAAGGTCCTGGGAGATTTAATTAAATTTAGTCTTGGGAAGCGGCTGTGGCTCAATCAGTAGGGCTCCCGTTTGCCATGTGGGAGGCCCCGGGTTCGGTTCTCGGGGTCTCCTGGTGGGGGCAGGCCCGCCCGCACGGCGTGGTTGGCTGACCCAGCGAGCACAAGCAGCAAGGAGGGGATGGATGAATAAATAAATAAAATCTTTAAAAAAAAAAAAAAAATTTAGTCTTAGTTTAAAGCTCCGGAAGACAGTTTCTGTGCTCACTGTCCTTAGTCATGAGACTTCTTTACAGAAGACCTTGGAGTTCATTTTTTTTTTGGAGATGCCACTCTTGTGGTGGGCATTTGCAGGCATTGATGGAATGAGCAGTTAGGTAAGCTGGAATTATATTCATGAACAGAGTTTGTTTAATGCTGTAAAAATAATAAAGGGATAGTCAAAAGTCTCTAGATATATGGGAAGGAAAGAGCCTTGAAATTTTTGATGTGTGGCCAGAATAATGGAAACTTATCAGTTCCACATATTTTTATCACACACACATCTCAAACATCATAGTCAGATCAGGATTTAATTGGTTAGAATTGGGACTGGGCTTGGGAATTTCCAAAAGCTCCCCAGGTGATCGCAATATACTGCCAAAGGATTAACAGGGTCTGGGCAAATAAGATATGTTTCCCACCCACCTGGAGAGATCAAAGGGCACTCAACCACTGAGCCACATCAGCTCCCAACAATCATATTTTAAAGCAAAAATTCTAGGCATTGAAGCTTAGAGATGGAAAGGGGAAAATAAAAGAGGTACTAGGTCAACGAATAAGACTCAGGAACCAGTTGAGAGAAAAGACCAATCTAAAAATGAGAGAGTTCTGTTGATGAGGGAAAATGATCTGAATGTTGAGAAGGGATCACAGCTGTCCCCCAGGATTTTTTTTTTTTTTTTTACAGCCATGGAGAAATTTAATCAAATCAGAGATAGAATTTTAGTTTGGTTTAGTACATTCAGTGAGGTTGCTTTTTGTTTTTTCCATAACAGTTTTTAAGATTACTTCTTGTATATGTGTTTTTGATGCTCTTAGATTCCTTACAGATTGCTACCTGGGGTTGATTTCCGAGAAGGACTACATTTTAGTGAATTACTCTTAATTGAAGTCACCAGCTAATTAAAAGATTTCCATCCTCATAAGAAAAGTGTTTATGATGGAAAGCAGTATTTAGCTTTTGACCTACCTTTTCCTGTGCAGAGAACCTCCTCTCTTCCATCAGAGAGAACCAACAGGCTGAGAAGGGAAGCATATGCCAGCTAGCCATGAGACACTCCAGAGTCAGAGCACAAAGGGCCAGGACCTCAAGGAAGAAAAGGTCTGTGCTATACAACATCTCAGACTGCCTCTGGCTGCCAGCTTCCCAAAATAATTCAGGACTACCAGCAGGGTGGCACAGGACTGACTCGGGTTCCCTTGTTTGTGAACAGAGCCCAAATACAAAGAGGTCCTCCATATGCTCGTGTCCACCCCACCTCCATTCCCACCCTTCTATACATGACCTTTTCATGTAGCCAGAAGGTCCAGTGGGTGCTAACCCAAATGCAGACTGTATTTATACCAAGAGGTTTCAAGAGCAATAGGGGTCTGCACCAAAATGTAACAAAATGGATTTCAGCTCTTGCACCAGTAACCAGTGAGAGTATAACCCAGAGTTAGTGAAGGGGTATAAAGTGACTAGTGTAAGTTTACGTTCATTAGTAACAAGCATAATTGCAGGAACTCTATCCAGAGCTAAGCACACTTGGATATCACAATGCCAAACATAAGTTCACGGTTATGTTCCTGAAAACCAAAGCACCAGAGCCAAAGCAACAATTTCCGTTTCTGCCCTTAGTAAAAAAGTTCATGTACTGAGGTGCTAATGGAATTACCCAGGATATCTTTGGACTGAGAAAAATCAGCATGGAAGCCACACACTCATGGGACTCACTAAACCTGTTTCCCAAACAAAATGTAGTAGGATTTGGTATATGCCTTATATTCCGATAAAATTTTTCCTCTTTTATCTTTTTTCACTATGTTCAGATAAATTACTCAACACTACTACATTGACAAAAGGACTTCAGATAAAAAATGAGAGAAGAGATAAGGGTTTAGGGTGAGAATTACCCAAGGAGCTTGTTAAAATATCAGATCTACCAGCCCAACCCAAGACATCTTGGTTCAGCAGGTCTAGGGTGGGACACATGCAGAGCTGCTTCTAAAACTTGTGAGGCACCATACAGGTGAAGAGCCACATGTTACATTGATAAGTTATAAGTAACACTAACGAACTTAAATTAAGAAAGCCTTGGCCTCCTTCCTTGACAAATAAGCCTTTACAATAACCCAGAAGGTCAAGTTCAAATGTAGAGCTTCAATGTTTAGCTTCCACCTCCACCTCAGTGCCAAAGGTCTGTCCTCCTACCTTGACAAATGTACTTCTTAATAGCCTGGAAGCCCAGGTTGGAATTTAGCATTTTCAAATCCCTTTCCCTCTGGCTCCATTGTGAACCAAGATATGCATGTGTGGAGGCATGCAGCCCACATGCCTATATTATGTCCAAGTACCTCCACTCTTACCCCCATGCAACTCCCCTCAGGCCTGGGGTGTATATGCCAGCCACATAATCGCCCCCTAGAGGGCAAACAGGGAAAAGGGCCACAGACCCTTGTTCGTAGGCCTAGGGCGATTTGGGCAAACCGTGGCCTAAAAGGAGAGTGTGGTCTCTGTAGGCATGTCCCTGGGGCCCTGCAGATGCCTTCACATGGGGCAGGGGAAGGGGCCAAAGAAGGGTCAGAGCAGCCCTCCAAATCTCAGGCCCAGGGTAGGCACACCTGTTGCCTATTCTAGGGTGGGTACTACTTTCATGCTGAAGCCCTGGTCTTAGACCCCAGCGTCATGGAGCACTGACCTCATGGTGCTGGCAAGGAAGAAGCTCATTGGTTGCTCTTAGGTCATTATCATTCTGCAGGCACTTTGGGTGGCCAAGGAAAATGTGCTCAGTAAACTCCTGCCTTTGTCACATCTGGTCCCTCCCCTGTAACTTCTCCCACCAAATAAAGTCACGGAAAAATGCTTTTTACCCTCTATTCCAAAGGGTAATTAAAGGGCAAGGAAGAAACAAATAGAATGAAATAGCAAATATATAAAAGTAAATAAATTTTAAAAAAGGAAGGTAGGAATTTTAATAGACATGTTCTCACACCTTTCTTGAATTTTAGAAACCAGCAATAAGATTGAATAAGAGGGTGTAATTTTACACTAATGCAATACTTCCATAAATCTTTACACTTTCTTGACTATTAGCTGAGAACTTTACACATCATTAAAATCCATTAAAACCATAGCTGTGCCATTAGCTCTTCAGTATACACCCTAAAGCCTTATTTGTTTAAAAAGAAGTTGCTCTTGGCAGGCCCTTCTTATGTTAAGTGGGGATGTCCAACGTGGCCACATTTGCTCTATTTATCTATGACCATGGGCAGGTGGAGTTGTCAGCATTGTCTGACCTCTGCCCCAGCCCAGGAGAACCTCTGCTCTATAGGGTCATAAGACAATATGTGGAGTTGGTCAATCCTTTCATTAGCCCCTTGGGTTCCAGTAATAACCAGAAGTGGTTTTGGGGAAGGATTGCTCATAAACAGATGATGTTCCATTAACTTTATAAGTCTGCAGAGAGCTTCTCAGCTCTGGGCTGCCCATTGGTATCTCCCAGAAAGCTTATAAAAGCACTGACTGAGGGAAACAGATGTGGCTCAAGCTATTGGGCTCCCACCTACCATGTAGGAGGTCCAGGGTTCAATTCCCAGGGCTTCCTGTGAAAGGCAAACTGGCCTACGTGGCGTGCTGGCCCATGCAGGAGTGCTGGCCCATGCAGAGAGCTGGCGCAGCAAGATGATGCAACAAAAAGAGACACAGAGGAGAGACAATAAGAAATGCATCAGACCAGGGAGCTGAGGTGACGCAAGACATTGACTGCCTCTCTCCCACTCCAGAAGGTCCCAGGATGGTTCCCAGTGCCACCTAAAGAGAAGACAAGCAGACACAGAAGAATACACAGAGAGCAGACAGTGAGCGCAAAAGCAACGGGGCAAGGGGGCGGGGGTAAGGGGAATAAATCTTTAAAAAAAGCACTGAATGTTGGTGATTCATTTCTAGAGATTCCTGTTTAAAGGGTCTGCAGGGGTCCTAAATCAGTATTTTTATAAAGCTTCCAGGGGATTCTAGTGTGCACATAGGGTTCAATGAATGGGCTAATAACAGAGATTCTGAGAGAATAAAACAGGGAACAAGTAGGTTTTGTTACTGCCCAATTGGGCTTGTTTGCTTGGTGAGCCAATACTGAGTCACCAGGATTTCAAGAGAAGAAAGAGTTTATTGCGTGGTCAATCATCAAGAAGACTGGAGGCAAGCCTCAGTTCAGTCTCGCGAAACAAAATGGGCACTGGGGTTTTATACCTTCTGGGGAAGGCAAGCTTAAGGGAGTGGCTAAGGATGGGGTGAGTGATGTGGGCCAATCTAGTTTGGGAAAGGCAGGATTAAGTGGAGCATGCTCAGTTGCAAGTTATGCTTGGTCTTAAAATGGAGGTCTAGCATGCTCACTGACTAGAACTTGTTGGAGCCACCTTTAGCAGATACTGCAAGGGAGAAAACAGGGACTTATATTGCAAGGCAGGAAGCCTCCTATAAATAAATATGAGGACATGGGCATTTGAATGAAAGGAAAGTAGAAGTTTCTAGAAACTTCTACATATCAGTAAGTGAGGGGCTACTCTGAAAAGGGGGTTAGTAGGTGACGGTTTCAAGGGGGTTAGTAAAATGGCAGTTTCAGTTTTGATAAGAAGGAAGGAGAGGTGAGGAAAAAGGAACAAGAGGAGAAGGCAAGAAACATTAAATCAAGACCTTGGGCATGGCTGCAAATGGCAGAAGAGAGTCAGTAGGATGCAACCCCGACAGACTGAGGGAACAAATATGTTTCTAGGTACAGACCACCAAACAGTTGCTTAGGGGACTGGTCAAACCTCATCTCCTTTGCAGTTTTGTTCCTGTCCTAACTTAGGCCACATTGAGGGCATGAATGAATTGCCCAGGACCGTCAGAAACTGACCATTCTTTTGGATTTTTAGAATCCCAAGGTTGAAATATCATTGTCCAGTTGGCTTTGCTCACTTCAGTGGATGACATTGACACCTCCCCAACATTCCATGACAGCTACACCCAATACATCTTTAAATGCTGAAGGAAAAATATCCTGACTTCTTAAAAAACCCTGACACATCTAATCCTATTCTAACTTTTTAAAAAAATTTCATATTGAAGCATACAATAATACAAGTGCACAAATTGTAAGTGTAGTTATCGATGCATTTTCACAAAGTGAACACATTGGGGTAACCAGCATGAAGACCAAGAAACAGAACATTACTAGGACCCCAGAATTCCCCGTGGTGCCTCTTTCTAGTCACTAAACTCCTAGGATAATTGCCTGACATCTAATTCTAAACTTTAATTTTTTCCACTTCTAAACTTTATGTAAATGAAATCATACTCTATGCACTCTTGGGTCAGGCTTCTCTAGGTCAACATTATGTTTATGAGATTTATCCATGTTGTTGCATGTAATTATAGTTTGTACATTCTTGTGGTTGTATGATATCTCCCTTCTTATAAGTAAGGGGAAATGAAGAGATAGGGAATAAAGAGAGACAGGGAGGTCAAGTATCTAAAATATAAACTTGAGTACCTGCAGTAAGGCAGGAAATTTGCATTAACATCACTGTTTACTCAGTCCTGGTATTTTTTTCAATAATTAATTTGCTATTTTATATTTCATGACTTTAAGATTGCTGATCTCCTGAATGGTTCCCAGCAAAAACAATGTTACCAGCATTGGCTTATCAGTGAGTATATTACCCTGTACAGATATGGTGTCTCTACCTCAGTACATGGGGATGATTTGAATGGCTATTTTTGTGTCACTTCAAGGATGTCCCAGAGCATACAGAGATTTTTGTTCTCAAGAAAAACTTTACTGTGGAAGTTATCAAACTTTAGCGTACACTGGGATCACCTGGACTGCTTGTTAGAGCTCATTGCTGGCCCATCCTTGGAATCACCTGGACTGCTTATTAAGAGCTTATTGCTGGCCCCACCCCCAGAGTTTCTGACTTAGCAGGTCTGGATGGGGCCTGATTAGGTTCCGCTCTGACAAGCTCCCAGGTGGTGCTGATGCTGAAGGCTGGGGACCACATTTGGGGGATCGCTGCCTTAGAGCTTGCACATAAAGGTATGTTTATATTCCTTTACTAGATCCCACTGCTGAGGTTTCCTTCTGTCATGCATTTGTTTTTTCAAAATCCCTGTAACAGCCAGGTAGAGATTTTAATATTTATTTATCTTTCTAAATCATTAACATCTTGCTCTGCCCTATATTACCACTCGGCTTGTAACTCATTTGGAACTCTTACTGCATTTAGTCTGGATTTGTTTGCACATTAGTTGCCCCAACTATTTGTAAGCTCATTTAAGGTATCGCCAGGTAGTTTTCTATATCCTATTGTCCCTAGCAGGGAGGTCTGCACACAGGACTGGACTAACCTACTATATTCTCTGCTGGTCCAGTGATTTCATCTGCATGGCCCCTGCTTCTTGCTTGTACGTGCTTGTTCATCATTTTACATACCTGTAGGATAAAGCTTTGCTTCTTGCCATTCATAGGGAGGTTATAAGAATAATCTGTGGTCATATTATGAGAGTTTTTTTTTAAAGGATTAATTTCATGCTTTAAAGCCATGTGCCTCAAACTTGGCTTCTCAATGGAATCAACTAGAGAACTAGAAATAGTAGCAATGTCCGCATGTGGGTTGTGTTCTGTGCATGTCAGAGGTGGGGGTGGTTAAAAGCTCCCGTGTGATTCTAATACGTAGAAAAGTTTGAAAACTTCTGAGGTACTTTGTTTTCTTTACCTGAATTTCAAGAGAGCCACACTGTATTTCCCAAAGGGTTGTTTTCAGAAATAACTAACCTTACTTTATTTCTTTGCCTCCTGTGGATGTTTTCCTTTTGAATTTTGCTTTCCTAAATAAGAAAACATAATAAACTACTATTTACCTTTGCACCAAGCTATTAAATTCATTCTATGTCTTGGAGAAACTTGCTTTAAGCTAGAAATGAAAAAGAATAAACTCTGCTGAGATCTGCATTTCCTCTCTCAATTTAGCTACTCCATAAGGACTTGGCAGGGAAGAGTTTGTTGTTCTTGTAATTAATGACTAGAACAGGGTTGTTTGTAGTAAATGATTTCTTTTCAGTCCTCTAATTTCCAGCAGCATTTTCTCATTATAAAACAATTATGCATAGAAACAAAGGTGCCACTTTTATAGTAAGATTTATTACAATACCATGTCATTCTAAATGTAACGATCCTGTATCTACTTACTATCCCACTGGTTTGGAAGTTAAAGCAGATTGATTTCAGCCAAATGAAGCTCCCTGAAAATAGCTGAAGTTTAATTAATTAGCAACTAGTTTTTTTCCAACATAACTGAGGTAAAAAGGGTCAACTGATTTCCATCCTGCCCTAAAAGTTAGCAAATAAATACATAAAACCAGATAAAAGATAGTGGGTTTCCAGAATAAACTATGGGGAAAAAACTCTTAAGTAATAAGGTGTCGGAAGGTCTAATCTATTTAACACTTTCTTAAGGCTGGGCCTTTGTACCTCAGATAATTAAACATGGAATGAAATTCAGTTATCTGACTTATCCACAGCCATTTTAATCGTTTAAATCTTCAGTCTGTGTTACTTATTAAAACTGTTGAGAAAAATATTAATAACATAATTGGATTTCCAGAGTGATAAACTTCAGGACATAAGGTCTGACAGTTATTCTGAGTTATTGATTCAGTGCAAAAACTTAGACAAATAATTAGAATTAGCTTTCCTTTGCTAAATCTAGTGCAAAGATAAACTTTAGAATTTAGGCAATCAGTCATTGTACCTCAACTTCAGTAAACTAATAATTTTAGGACAAAGATTTTAAAAAACATATTAAATGAATTTATATACCACTTTCAATTCTAAGATTCTTTAAACTCATCATCCTCACCCAGAGATTGCAAAACTAATATTGATTAATGTTTGTGTAGCACATTAGAGTTTACAAAGTATTTTTATACAAATTTCATTATATTTTCTCCAAAATGCAGGGAGACTGGAAGAGCAAAATTTGCATACTACGTTATTTTTAAAAAGTGAGTCTCAGAGATTAAATAACTTAAGGTCAAACAGCCAAAAGTTTGTGGAATTTGGGTGTATTCCATAATTCCTGACTCTGAATTAAGTCTTTCCACTATAGCTACCTGACGAGTAGCTATATTATATATGGATTCACATATATACATACACATCAATATATAACTGTTAGCTACCTATGGAGTAGCTAATTGAGAAAGGTTTGAGGAATAGCAAAGACAAATGGAATCCTCATACTAATTGTATTTTGACCACATTTTATAAAGACTTTTTATATTTTCCAGCCAATCTGTCACTGGTAGAAAAGTCACTCTACTGGTATGGTATTTAGATTGTGAGCACCAAAACTAGGGACATGACTGGGACTTCTTGCAAGCTCATCCAGATAGGAAGAGCATTTAAGGAACAAAACACTCTTGCTACACGTATCTGCATTTTCTATGTCGGATGACAAATTATTTTCCCTGATATGAAGGGAAAATTAATCAGATCTTTACATTGGTCATTGCCGTTTCCTTTCCGGTATTTTTCCTGCGCTTTGGCAGTTTTTTAAGTTCTTCCAAATGGCCACTAGAGGGGAGCCTTTAGTTAGTATTGTCACACATGCTTCTGGATGTGAACCTTGACTGAGATGGAAACATTCCATTTTGCGGACACTGATGCTGTTTTCACTGAGTGAGTGAGGCAACAGATTAAAGATGACATGAGATTTGAGACTTCTTTTTTATTTTTTATTCACTAAAACACCCCTTGTTCTATACAGACGTCCTTCCATATGCCATTTATTAAGTGAGTTCATTTTCACCCTGTCCTGGCCCTATTGAAGTGATGGAGTGTTAGGAGTTCTGCCTTGGGTAGAGGTTTAGTCTAAACTTCTGCAAATATAAAGGCAAAGCGGAATCTCTCCTGTCTGTCTGTTCTGAGGAAACACAACCACAATAGGCTTAGAGACATGTCCTGCCAGCTTGGGGAACAATTTGAGTACCTAAATTGTTTTACCTAAATCATCAAAGGTGGTAGTGACAGATACTTGGAACTGATATCACATTGCCCAACTTTCACAAAGTTACTCTGGGGCAATCCATTAGAGATCTTCTCTTGGCCTTGTCTAGGCTATTTGGTATTCTTAGATAGGTTAGACTGCCCAGCAAAAACAAAACAGACAAAATACCTCATTCACATAGGTTATTTGTGTGATGTGGCCCAAGGGGCATTATATTTGGCATTAGTCACCCAAGCATAGCATCTTTAAGTCATCTATAACCATGTCCTATTCTATTTTCCCCCCAGTGACTGTTGATTCTTCCAATACTATAAGTTTTCTTTACTGATTCACTTTAATAGTTAAACCTGTTTCAGGTTCTATTCTTTACAGGCCTGAATACGAGTGAAATGTCATCTTCTTTTATTCAGTCATTCAAGTCCTCCTACTTCTCATGTTCTTCAGGAATTCTTCCTTTACAATCTTACCGCATGTTTAAACTTCCTTAAAGTTCTCTAATCAGTGAACAGAAGCATTTCTATAGCACACCCTTAAATCCCAACATTATCAATTGAACTGTTCACCTGCCCAGTGTATGCTCAAGGACAACAGGAAGCCTATTTTTCTGGCTGTTACCTCGTTAAACTTCAGTTGAGATTTTTATTATGTATGGGATATGGAAATTTTCCTTCATAGGAGTCAACTGGGTTCACACTGTTTCTTAAGTCCTAGATAAGATTGGCTGAAATCCCTATTGTACATTGTGAAAAGCCCCATATACTCTTCAAAGCTTTTGAGAATTTCTAGGGGATTTACAGCACGTCACCCAATCACATCAGGCCTCAAGTCTCTGCTGCAGCAGGATTATTTTAGTTAGGCTTTTTCTCAGTGTCCATCATGCTCTCCTTTTCCATGCTCCAGAGGCCAAATGTGGAACTGCGCCCCTCCCTTAAGTTTCCCAGCCACCAGTTGCCCCACCCCCCAGAAGGAAACTCATTCACACAGAGTATTTGTGTATGCATCAGAGTTTATTAACAGTTTAAGGAGATGGAAGCAATTTATATTCACAAATAATGGGAAATGAAATATTAGGTATTCATATTCTTAAAAAGTAAGCTGCCCAGTCATTTCTACAACTTAGGTAATAGCCTCCTACCATTTTGCTTGACTTCCCTTCCTCCTCCTTCCCCTTCCATATCTCTCTGCAACCTCTCTAAAATCATTCCCAGGAACTCCAAATGTTTCTCACTTAATGGTGTTTAGCACTTTACCTCTCTCCCTCTGCTCTACCTACCTCTTGACTTCCAACCCTTCCCAAGTGCTCAGCAGAACAAAATGACCTCTCATGTACCCGCCCCCATAGAAGATCGTTTTGGTTATAAATAGCATTTTTATTTTCTTTTTTGTGCTTACATGGGTAGGATGACCAAACTGATTTTCTGACATTCAGGTTATATTTAATCTGAAAATTCTATTTAGACAGACTTAACAGTCATTCATTCAATAAATAAATATTGAATGCCTACTTGCAAAAAGAAATTCACTTCTTACCCTAATGGAGCTGACAGCCTAGTGAATAGTCAGCAATCATAAATAGCAATGTATACTTTTGGACTCTAATAAACCTTGCTAAAGAAGGATGTGCAGTGCTTTGAGAAACTATAATAGGCAACAATAGGGAAGGTAGAAAATAGGGCAGTAGCTTCATCAGATTTTCTTTTTAAAGGTCATGCAGGCAGTAGCCTGAAGAATAGATGGGGATAGCACAGTGAGGACGCTCTTGGAGAGGATAGAAGGTAGCTCTTAAGAGCAGATCTGGCAGGGAATATGGGGCTGGGGGTGGTGGTGACAGAAGAGGCTCCTGCATAGCCCTGGACTAATCAATATCGCCATCTCCTCTTCCCCCATCTTTCCTGCTGGTTCACTTTGTCCTAGTCTTTAAATTTTATTTCCATCTTTTTCACCTTCCACAGCTTTCCCCCAACTTTCCTATGCTCGTGAACAAATCTGATATTCTTTCCTTCTTTCTCCTTTTTAAGTTCTCAGCTCCTATTTCTAGTAGGTTGGATAAGAATATCTACCACCTACAGATTTTAGTCAAATACTTTAATCAACAAAACAAATGGAAAAAGACTTAAGACATTGACAGAGCAAAGAAATTAGTGAGGTGTTTTTGTGCTGGAAGATGTGTCTATTTTCGGCAGATACTTCAAATACCCTAAACAAATATCATTAAGTTCTAATAGTGCTTATGCTGTTATCCCTCCATCAAAACTCCAGCACTTGGCAAATTAAAATTGTACTAAGATATTATTTTCCATATATTTGATTGGCAAAAGTCTAAAAGTTTGGTAACATATTCTATTAGTAAGGCTATTAGGAATTTTTCTGATGGTCACGTAAGCTGGGCAGTTGGAAATATCTATCAAAATTGAAGATGCATGTATCCATTAGTTTAGCAGATCCATCTCTGCAAATTTATTCTACAGGTTTCTTTCACACATTTGAAATGACTTATATACAAGGTTATTCACTGTAGACCAGTTTGTAATGGCAAAAGCTGAAAACAACATAAACGTCCATCAGTATGTAACTGGTTAAATAAATTATGATACTTCCGTAAAATTGAATAATATTCTCTCTATGAATGTAAATGGAAAAGTTCCTGCAAATTTATTAAGTACAAAAAGCAAGATAAAAAATGATGTGTGTTGGGAAGCGGCTGTGGCTCAATCAGTAGGGCTCCCGTTTA